>BQMI01000179.1:7500-15000 GCA_026005395.1 Asobara japonica | reverse complement strand
TTAACTTTGACAATTTACATGATGCTACAAATGTTGAGCTGGTGGCCGTGATTTGGTGCATCAGTTTGAAATATAGTTGTTTATTGAGAAAATTAGTGTTAACATTGTCTATTATGATAATAAAAAGTATTAGTTTTTCAATCTCAGAATTGTTACATTCGTATACAAATATATCTAACTTTGACAATTTATATGATGCTACAATTCTTATGCTTGTGGCCGTTATTTTGTAGCGTCAGTCTGAAATATACTTGTTTATTGAGAAAATCAGTGCTATTTTGCATTTTACAAAATTAAAAATTATAAGTGTTGCAATCAGTTTATTATTATTTTCATATAGAAATAAGTCTAATTTTGACAACTTACATGATGCTACAATTCTGGAGCTCGTGACTGTGATTTGTAGCATCAGTATGAAATATACTTATTTATTGTTAAAATCAGTGCTATTTTGCATTTTATAAAACTAAAAACTATGGGTATTGGCAATCTGTTTGTTATGACTTTTGTATAGAAATAAGTCTAACTTTGACAATTTATATGATGCTACAATTGCTGGATTGATGGCCATAACTTGTAGCATCAGTACAAAATATAATTCTTTTCCGAGTGAAGTAGTGATATCATTGCATTTTACAATACTTAAAACTATCAGCGCTGCAATCTCAGAGCTGTTACATTAGTATATAAATATGTTTAACTTTGACAACTTACATGATGCTACAATTCTTGAGCTTGTGGCCGTGACTTGTAGCATCAGTATGAAATATACTTGTTTATTAAGAAAAGTTGGTGGGATTTTGCATTTTACAAAACTAAAAACTATGAGTTATGCAATCTGTTTGTTATTACTTTCATATATAAATATGTTTAACTTTGACAACTTACGTGATGCTACAATTCTTGAGCTTGTGGCCGTGACTTGTAGCATCAGTACGAAATATACTTGTTTATTAAGAAAAGTTGGTGGGATTTTGCATTTTACAAAACTAAAAACTATGAGTTATGCAATCTGTTTGTTATTACTTTCATATATAAATATGTTTAACTTTGACAACTTACGTGATGCTACAATTCTTGAGCTTGTGGCCGTGACTTGTAGCATCAGTACGAAATATACTTGTTTATTAAGAAAAGTTGGTGGGATTTTGCATTTTACAAAACTAAAAACTATGAATTATGCAATCTGTTTGTTATTACTTTCATATATAAATATGTTTAACTTTGACAACTTACGTGATGCTACAATTCTTGAGCTTGTGGCCGTGACTTGTAGCATCAGTATGAAATATACTTGTTTATTAAGAAAAGTTGGTGGGATTTTGCATTTTACAAAACTAAAAACTATGAGTTATGCAATCTGTTTATTATTACTTTCATATATAAATATGTTTAACTTTGACAACTTACATGATGCTACAATTCTTGAGCTTGTGGCCGTGACTTGTAGCATCAGTATGAAATATACTTGTTTATTAAGAAAAGTTGGTGGGATTTTGCATTTTACAAAACTAAAAACTATGAGTTATGCAATCTGTTTGTTATTACTTTCATATATAAATATGTTTAACTTTGACAACTTACGTGATGCTACAATTCTTGAGCTTGTGGCCGTGACTTGTAGCATCAGTATGAAATATACTTGTTTATTAAGAAAAGTTGGTGGGATTTTGCATTTTACAAAACTAAAAACTATGAGTTATGCAATCTGTTTATTATTACTTTCATATATAAATATGTTTAACTTTGACAACTTACGTGATGCTACAATTCTTGAGCTTGTGGCCGTGACTTGTAGCATCAGTACGAAATATACTTGTTTATTAAGAACAGTTGGTGGGATTTTGCATTTTACAAGACTAAAAACTATGAGTTATGCAATCTATTTGTTATTACTTTCATATATAAATATGTTTAACTTTGAGAACTTACGTGATGCTACAATTCTTGAGCTTGTAGCCATGACTTGTAGCATCAGTATGAAATATACTTGTTTATTAAGAAAAGTTGGTGGGATTTTGCATTTTACAAAACTAAAAACTATGAGTTATGCAATCTGTTTGTTATTACTTTCATATATAAATATGTTTAACTTTGACAACTTACGTGATGCTACAATTCTTGAGCTTGTGGCCGTGACTTGTAGCATCAGTATGAAATATACTTGATGATAACATAATTTTTTTCATTTTTTTCGTTAAATAGTTAAAAAATAATTATTTCTTAGTTAAATTCTTAGTATATAAATTAATAAACGATTTGTAAATTATTGGAGTTGCAAATAAACACGTAGTGCAATGCCGGATTTAAAAAGCACAAGTCCGTAATCCACATCTTTTTGTGCCGTGCGCTGCCCGGCCGGGCAATTGGGTGAAACCATACATCCGAGGCGCGGCCCTAACTGTATGCGACTGCATTGCCACGACTCATAGTCCTAGACTAAATGACTCTCTATGTGGTACGCGCCTCGGGCGTTTAATAACTATTGTTGAATGTAAGTTTTACATTTAATATTAACTGAGCATCAACTTCTATGTGCCTCCGAGCAAAAATTGTAATATTTTACGAAAGTGAAAATGTTTTATTTCAAATCATGCCGTTATACAATCTAACGTATGAGTATATGATTTTAATACATTTTCATGTGAGAATGCTAGAGTAAAAGCAATTTTATATTGTATTATACAATCATCTTAATGATTAATGGAAAAATGTTGCACATTTTTCGGAATGTGTTTAACAGCAGCCATACAGAATTAAATTTGTATGTGTTGCAAAAAGAGTTTCATTTGAAAACAAACGAAGCTCCCTGGTTGATCCTGCCAGTAGTGATATGCTTGTCTCAAAGATTAAGCCATGCATGTCTCAGTACATGCCGAATTAAGGTGAAACCGCGAATGGCTCATTAAATCAGTTATGGTTCCTTAGACCTGCCCTATGAGTATCTATCCTTGACGTGGTGGGTAGGCTTACAGTAGAAATACCAAACCAAAAAGATACTCGTTGCACTCAAAATGAGGACTCAGATCCTCCCGCACGTTTGCCGTGTGCGGCGTACCGTAAACTTTGGTTAGGTGAACCTGGTGTGCTGAGGGGAATCCTCACCGAGCACCTAAATTCGGTGGAGGGAGGTGTACCCAATATGCTGCTTTGGGCTCTTTCCTGAGGTAGACGGGTGGTCAGAGGGTAGCCTCGCTCTGACTAATCGGCTCCAAGCCTAATGGAATGAAAGGCATTGGAATTTTCACATGACGCGTGGCACGTGAAAGACCTGATGTCAAAGACCAAAGGGTCGGGTTAGCTCATGAACTGTGACGGTGGCATGCTTCTTTCCCAGAGTCTCAGACCCGTTTTACGAGTGGTGATCTGAACGAGGAGGAAGTAGCGCCGTGCGGTTGCAGGGAGTGTTGTCTATATCCAATAAACGGAAAGAAGCAATTTTTTTTCCTTGAAGATCCACACCTAGTACCGCCCCTGTGTCATGTCTACAGAGGGCCACTACATGGTCCCGGAGGAGTGGTTTACCCAGTGGGGTATAGTGGGGGCGCATGAGGATGAATGAAATAAAAAACACAATTATATGGCTACCAAAACAACAAAACTCGTAAAATCAAATATGGCAACAAAACCTACAAAGGGGATGAAGACCGCATCCTCGAAGATAGTAGAAAAAGCGGCAAAAGCTCCTCAACAGGAGCAAATAAAACAGAAGGTGAACGTAGGGGCTTCTACCTCGAGCGAGCGCATGGACTTCGAGGAGCAGTCGCTAAAGAGGGCAAGAGAGAAAAGCGATGATAAAATCATCCCAAAAAGAGCGGCAATACATTTCCCTGACACAAGCGATAGTGATTCAGAGGAAAGCATTGACGGGAACAAAGAAGAAGACCTCGAGACACAAAGCATCCCCAAAGCGGCATATGCCCATAAGGGGATCATCAAAATCGCTATGGATCTCTCCTCTGACCGCGGCAGACAGGCCGACCGCAGCCTAGACGCCCTTATGGAAATGATAGCAACTCTGACAACTCGCTGCGCAAAACTAGAAGGAAGAATAGAGTCCCTAGAAAAAAGCGAAGGAAAAGAAAACAGAACCATGTCATATGCAAGTGTAGCCAGGAGACTAACGGCTCCTGGCATACCAAATAAAGCCGCAGGCATAAGGAAAGAAGTGGTCCAAACCATCTTCATAAAGCCCAAAGAAACGAGCAAATTTGAAGACATGAGACAGGTTAAGAAGTCACTGCTGAGCAGCTTTGATCCCGACAAAGAGCAGGTCCGAATTGATAAGCTGAGAATGACCAGATGGGGTCTGGTTCTAGAAACTCCGACTAGCCAAGAGGCCACAAAGATCATGAAGAATGAAAAATTGGCGAAAACTTTCGTGGTCGATAGACCAAGAAAGAAACTGCCAAAGATCATCTTGTATGATGTCCCAGATGAGCTATCAGAGCAAGAAATATACACCTGTGTGTACGGCCAAAACAAGGAACTTGCTAAGGATCAACCAGATTTCGAGAGCGAGTTTAAACTGAAATTCAAAACAGGTAAAAGAGACAAAGGTACAAACTGGGTAGTCGAAGTATCGGCAAGATTGAGAAATATTCTTATTAATAAAAAGCGCATCTACCTCAAGTGGAGCGCCTGTAGAGTTAAGGACTTTATCCTTGTCACTCGATGCTACAAATGCCAGGGTTTTGGTCATGTCGCTAAACACTGCGAGAGAGAGTCCTGTTGCTCCCTCTGCGCAGAACATGGACATCTACATGAAAGCTGTCCAAAGAAAACGCAGAATCAGGAACACAAATGTGTAAACTGCTGCAAAACCAAAAAGCCCCACAACCATAGTACAAAGGACAAGAACTGCCCTATGTACAAGCTCGCTCTAGAAAGACTAATTAGTACGATAGATTATGGCCAATAAACCCATAAAAGTAAACGGTGTAGCAGGCTTAAAAGTATTGCAACATAACTGCAGAAGGGCGCAAAGAGTAACCTCTGAGCTGCGGCAGACTGCTGTCGCAAAGGGTTACGACGTGCTTCTCCTGCAAGAACCATATGCTAAGATTGGGATGGTTCCAGGTTTTGGCTTGGGAACAAAGAACGTTTTCCATCGTGGTAAAACAGCTCCAATGACAGCAATTGTCATTCTAAACCCAGATATCACAGTCACAAAGTTGGGACACTTATGTTCCCAACATTTTGCCATAGCAGAAATAAAACTTAAAAATCAGAGTACATATATAATCAGTGGCTATTTCCAATACAGCCAAGAAATAGACCCATTCCTCGAACATCTCGACAAAATAATGAACACAATAACTGGCAAGGACACGATAATAGCAATAGATTCCAATTCTCACTCCCCACTCTGGGGAGCAGAGAAGACGGATAAGAAAGGACGAAAACTGGAAGACTTCCTTGCACAATGGTGCCTCATAGTCGGCAACAAAAAGGACATCCCAACCGTCTGTCATGAAAATGGCGAAGGAAATGTGGATGTTACTATACTGTCCCAACGAATGCACAAACACCTCCGAAACTGGAGAGTGCATGACGGTTGGACATCAAGTGACCATAGAGCCATCACTTTTGAAATCGGATTCGAAAATCCTACAGTCATTAACCCGGAAGGCGAAAACTGGAAGGGCTACATGACAAGCAAAGCCGACTGGGGCCTATTCGTAAGAAAGTTAGAACAAATCTGGAAGAATAAACCACATGGAGATGACGGACTGAACAACCAAACCAAAACGATCGAACAAGCGAAATACTTGAATAATGCATTACGATTAGCCTGCGATATAGCTATACCGAAAAAATCAATAAAAGTCAGGAAAGCACCCTGGTGGAACCCTGCACTTAACGTACTGAAAAAGGAAGTGAACAAAAAGAGAAGAGGTTATCAGATGACCAAAAACCCTGAATTTCGAGCTCGAAAACAAGAAGAGTACCGGAAAGCAAGGCATGAATACGTCAAGTGTATAGTTGATACGAGAAACATGGAATGGAAAAAGTTCATTACTGTCCAAAGTAATGAAGATCCCTGGGGGATAGCGTACAAACTCCAAACCGGAAAAATGAAACAACGAGAGGTATTCAGCAATGTAAAAATTGATGGAAAATTCACTACAGACTGGGAATCTACAGCGAAAAATATGATGAACGTGCTGTTTCCGGATGACTGCCGAGAGGAGGAATCAGAAGAGCAAAAACAAACTCGTGAACATAACAACTCAATCCCCAATGGAGGAATGAGGTTGTTCACGGAGTTAGAGCTGGGAGAGTGCATATCAAAAATGAAAAAAGGCAAAGCGCCTGGGCCAGATAATATCACGATTGAAATAAGTGAGAGAAGCAATGCCTATACTAGGAAAAAGCTTACTCAAACTTTTCAATGCATGTCTGATCCACTCAGTCTTTCCAGACCCCTGGAAAATAGGCCGAGTAGTGACGATCAAGAAAGGGCCAGATAAAGATGAGACGAACCCAGCATCGTACCGGCCCATAACTCTTCTCCCCATACTCGGCAAAATTCTAGAAGCACTCGTTCTGAAGAAACTAAATGAAATAATAGCTCCTCAACTATCAGAGCATCAGTACGGCTTCAGAAGTGGCAGGTCCACGGAAGATGCCATACGGAGGCTGAGAACGATAGTTGAGGACGCTGAAGAACAGTATGTGGTAGCCATATTTCTCGATATCAAGGGTGCCTTCGACAATGTATGGTGGCCAAGCATTTTTCGGGAACTCAGAAACAAAAACTGCCCAAAGAAACTCTACCTACTGATACAAAACTACCTAGAAAACCGAAAAGCCATCATGAGAGACTATGACAACATAGTCGAAAAGAAGCTCACGAAAGGTTGTCCGCAAGGCTCAATTCTTGGACCCACACTCTGGAACCTAATATTCGACTCAAACCTAAAAATGACCACAGCACAAGGCTATGATACCATAGCCTATGCAGACGATCAAGTCATACTGATCAAAGGAAACAGCAGAAACGAACTCAGCAATAAAGGTCAAATGATAATAAATCAAATAGTCGAATGGTGTGATAAAAACAAACTCACACTTGCTGCCCACAAGTGCGAGATGATTATGGCTAAAGGGAACTTTCATATAAGAAACCCCCCAACCATAAAAATAAGGGACACTAGAATCAAAAGAAGAGAGACCTACAAATACCTAGGTGTCACCTTTGGTACAGGGCTACATGTGAAAACACACGTAGAGAACATTGCCAATCGCACCAGGAAACTATTTGAAGATTTAGGTAAAGTCGCAAGGAGGGACTGGGGTATTGGGTACGGAGCCATGAGGACCATATACAGGGGACTATTCGTGCCGATTGCAACCTACGCAGCAGCAGGCTGGCAGGATAGAATGATCCAAGCAGACAGGAAAAAGCTGAACTCTGCACAAAGATGGGCACTCCTCAAAGTCACAGGAGCATACAGGACAACATCGGACCTGGCACTCTGTACGATCACAGGCAAT
>BQMI01000178.1:0-27235 GCA_026005395.1 Asobara japonica | reverse complement strand
CTTTGCGTACTTTCCCAACTCTATCCGAACTTTATACCGGGATAGAGTTGAATGTCGGACTTTGCGGTTACTTTGCCCCAACTCTATCCGAACTTTGTTTCGGAATAGAGTTGAAATTGAACTTTAGGGTAACTTTCCCCCAACTCTATCAGAACTTTATACCGGGATATAGTTGAGTGTTGAATTTGGGGTTACTTTCCCCCAACTCTATCCGAACTTTATACCGGGATAGAGTTGAACGTTGGACTTTGCCCCAACTCTATCCAACTTTGTTTCGGAATAGAGTTGAAAGTTGAACTTTAGGGTAACTTTCCCCCAACTCTATCAGAACTTTATACCGGGATATAGTTGAGTGTTGGAATTTGGGGTTACTTTCCCCCAACTCTATCCGAACTTTATACCGGGATAGAGTTGAATGTTGGACTTTGCGGTTACTTTGCCCCAACTCTATCCGAACTTTGTTTCGGAATAGAGTTGAAAGTTAAACTTTAGGTAACTTTCTCCAACTCTATCCGAACTTTATAACCAGGATAGAGTTGAGTGTTGGAATTTGGGGTTATTTCCCCCACTCTATCCGAACTTTATACCGGGATAGAGTTAAACGTTGGACTTTGCCCCAACTCTATCCGAACTTTGTTCGGAATAGAGTTGAAAGTTGAACTTTAGGGTAACTTTCCCCAACTCTATCAGAACTTTATACCGGGATATAGTTGAGTGTTGGAATTTGGGGTTACTTTCCCCCAACTCTATCCGAACTTTATACCGGGATAGAGTTGAATGTTGGACTTTGCGGTTACTTTCCCCCAACTCTATCCGAACTTTATACCGGGATAGAGTTGAATGTCGGACTTTGCGGTTACTTTGCCCCAACTCTATCCGAACTTTGTTTCGGAATAGAGTTGGAAATTGAACTTTAGGGTAACTTTCCCCCAACTCTATCAGAACTTTATACCGGGATATAGTTGAGTGTTGGAATTTGGGGTTACTTTCCCCCAACTCTATCCGAACTTTATACCGGGATAGAGTTGAATGTTGGACTTTGCGGTTACTTTGCCCCAACTCTATCCGAAGTTTGTTTCGGAATAGAGTTGGAAATTGAACTTTAGGGTAACTTTCCCCCAACTCTATCAGAACTTTATACCGGGATATAGTTGAGTGGTGGAATTTGGGGTTACTTTCCCCCAACTCTATCCGAACTTTATACCGGGATAGAGTTGAACGTTGGACTTTGCCCCAACTCTATCCGAACTTTATACCGGGATAGAGTTGAGTGTTGGAATTTGGGGTTACTTTCCCCCAACTCTATCCGAACTTTATACCGGGATAGAGTTGAATGTTGGACTTTGCGGTTACTTTGCCCCAACTCTATCCGAACTTTGTTTCGGAATAGAGTTGAAATTGAACTTTAGGGTAACTTTCCCCCAACTCTATCAGAACTTTATACCGGGATATAGTTGAGTGTTGGAATTTGGGGTTACTTTCCCCCAACTCTATCCGAACTTTATACCGGGATAGAGTTGAATGTTGGACTTTGCGGTTACTTTGCCCCAACTCTATCCGAACTTTGTTTCGGAATAGAGTTGAAAGTTGAACTTTAGGGTAACTTTCCCCCAACTCTATCAGAACTTTATACCGGGATATAGTTGAGTGTTGGAATTTGGGGTTACTTTCCCCCAACTCTATCCGAACTTTATACCGGGATAGAGTTGAATGTTGGACTTTGCGGTTACTTTGCCCCAACTCTATCCGAACTTTGTTTCGGAATAGAGTTGAAATTGAACTTTAGGGTAACTTTCCCCAACTCTATCAGAACTTTATACCGGGATATAGTTGAGTGTTGGAATTTGGGGTTACTTTCCCCCAACTCTATCCGAACTTTATACCGGGATAGAGTTGAATGTTGGACTTTGGTACTTTGCCCCAACTCTATCCGAACTTTGTTTCGGAATAGAGTTGAAAGTTGAACTTTAGGGTAACTTTCCCCCAACTCTATCAGAACTTTATACCGGGATAGTTGAGTGTTGGAATTTGGGGTTACTTTCCCCCAACTCTATCCGAACTTTATACCGGGATAGAGTTGAATGGACTTTGCGGTACTTTGCCCCAACTCTATCCGAACTTTGTTTCGGAATAGAGTTGAAAGTTGAATTTAGGGTAACTTTCCCCCAACTCTATCAGAACTTTATACCAGGATAGAGTTGAGTGTTGGAATTTGGGGTTACTTTCCCCCAACTCTATCCGAACTTTATACCGGGATAGAGTTGAACGTTGGACTTTGCCCCAACTCTATCCGAACTTTGTTTCGGAATAGAGTTGAAAGTTGAACTTTAGGGTAACTTTCCCCCAACTCTATCAGAACTTTATACCGGGATATAGTTGAGTGTTGGAATTTGGGGTTACTTTCCCCCAACTCTATCCGAACTTTATACCGGGATAGAGTTGAATGTTGGACTTTGCGGTTACTTTGCCCCAACTCTATCCGAACTTTGTTTCGGAATAGAGTTGAAAGTTAAATTTAGGGTAACTTTCCCCCAACTCTATCCGAACTTTATACCAGGATAGAGTTGAGTGTTGGAATTTGGGGTTACTTTCCCCCAACTCTATCCGAACTTATCGGGATAGAGTTGAACTTTAGGGTGACTTTGCCCCAACTCTATCCGAACTTTATACCGGGATAGAGTTGAGTGTTGGAATTTGGGGTTACTTTCCCCCAACTCTATCCGAACTTTATACCGGGATAGAGTTGAATGTTGGACTTTGCGGTTACTTTGCCCCAACTCTATCCGAACTTTGTTTCGGAATAGAGTTGGAAGTTGAACTTTAGGGTAACTTTCCCCCAACTCTATCAGAACTTTATACCGGGATATAGTTGAGTGTTGGAATTTGGGGTTACTTTCCCCAACTCTATCCGAACTTTATACCGGGATAGAGTTGAATGTTGGACTTTGCGGTTACTTTGCCCCAACTCTATCCGAACTTTGTTTCGGAATAGAGTTGAAAGTTGAACTTTAGGGTAACTTTCCCCAACTCTATCAGAACTTTATACCAGGATATAGTTGAGTGTTGGAATTTGGGGTTACTTTCCCCCAACTCTATCCGAACTTTATACCGGGATAGAGTTGAATGTTGGACTTTGCGGTTACTTTGCCCCAACTCTATCCGAACTTTGTTTCGGAATAGAGTTGGAAATTGAACTTTAGGGTAACTTTCCCCCAACTCTATCAGAACTTTATACCGGGATATAGTTGAGTGTTGGAATTTGGGGTTACTTTCCCCCAACTCTATCCGAACTTTATACCGGGATAGAGTTGAATGTTGGACTTTGCGGTTACTTTGCCCCAACTCTATCCGAACTTTGTTTCGGAATAGAGTTGAAAGTTGAACTTTAGGGTAACTTTCCCCCAACTCTATCAGAACTTTATACCGGGATATAGTTGAGTGTTGGAATTTGGGGTTACTTTCCCCCAACTCTATCCGAACTTTATACCGGGATAGAGTTGAATGGACTTTGCGGTTACTTTGCCCCAACTCTATCCGAACTTTGTTTCGGAATAGAGTTGAAAGTTGAACTTTAGGGTAACTTTCCCCAACTCTATCAGAACTTTATACCAGGATAGAGTTGAGTGTTGGAATTTGGGGTTACTTTCCCCCAACTCTATCCGAACTTTATACCGGGATAGAGTTGAATTTGGTTGGACTTTGCCCCAACTCTATCCGAACTTTGTTTCGGAATAGAGTTGAAAGTTGAACTTTAGGGTAACTTTCCCCAACTCTATCAGAACTTTATACCGGGATATAGTTGAGTGTTGGAATTTGGGGTTACTTTCCCCCAACTCTATCCGAACTTTATACCGGGATAGAGTTGAATGTTGGACTTTGCGGTTACTTTGCCCCAACTCTATCCGAACTTTGTTTCGGAATAGAGTTGAAATTGAACTTTAGGGTAACTTTCCCCAACTCTATCAGAACTTTATACCGGGATAGTTGAGTGTTGGAATTTGGGGTTACTTTCCCCCAACTCTATCCGAACTTTATACCGGGATAGAGTTGAATGTTGGACTTTGCGGTTACTTTGCCCCAACTCTATCCGAACTTTGTTTCGGAATAGAGTTGAAAGTTGAACTTTAGGGTAACTTTCCCCAACTCTATCAGAACTTTATACCATAGAGTTGAGTGTTGGAATTTGGGGTTACTTTCCCCCAACTCTATCCGAACTTTATACCGGGATAGAGTTGAACGTTGGACTTTGCCCCAACTCTATCCGAACTTTGTTTCGGAATAGAGTTGAAAGTTGAACTTTAGGGTAACTTTCCCCAACTCTATCAGAACTTTATACCGGGATATAGTTGAGTGTTGGAATTTGGGGTTACTTTCCCCCAACTCTATCCGAACTTTATACCGGGATAGAGTTGAATGTTGGACTTTGCGGTTACTTTGCCCCAACTCTATCCGAACTTTGTTTCGGAATAGAGTTGAAAGTTGAACTTTAGGGTAACTTTCCCAACTCTATCAGAACTTTATACCGGGATATAGTTGAGTGTTGGAATTTGGGGTTACTTTCCCCCAACTCTATCCGAACTTTATACCGGGATAGAGTTGAATGTTGGACTTTGCGGTACTTTGCCCCAACTCTATCCGAACTTTGTTTCGGAATAGAGTTGAAAGTTGAACTTTAGGGTAACTTTCCCCAACTCTATCAGAACTTTATACCGGGATAGAGTTGAGTGTTGGAATTTGGGGTTACTTTCCCCCAACTCTATCCGAACTTTATACCGGGATAGAGAGTTGACGTTGGACTTTGCCCCAACTCTATCCGAACTTTGTTTCGGAATAGAGTTGAAAGTTGAACTTTAGGGTAACTTTCCCCAACTCTATCAGAACTTTATACCGGGATATAGTTGAGTGTTGGAATTTGGGGTTACTTTCCCCCAACTCTATCCGAACTTTATACCGGGATAGAGTTGAATGTTGGACTTTGCGGTTACTTTGCCCCAACTCTATCCGAACTTTGTTTCGGAATAGAGTTGAAAGTTGAACTTTAGGGTAACTTTCCCCAACTCTATCGAACTTTATACCAGGATAGAGTTGAGTGTTGGAATTTGGGGTTACTTTCCCCAACTCTATCCGAACTTTATACCGGGATAGAGTTGAACGTTGGACTTTGCCCCAACTCTATCCGAACTTTGTTTCGGAATAGAGTTGAAAGTTGAACTTTAGGTAACTTTGCCCCAACTCTATCGAACTTTTCGGATATAGTTGAGTAATTTGGGGTACTTTCCCCCAACTCTATCGAACTTTATACCGGGATAGAGTTGAGTGTTGGAATTTGGGTTACTTTCCCCCAACTCTATCCGAACTTTATACCGGGATAGAGTTGAATGTGACTTTGCGGTTACTTTGCCCCAACTCTATCCGAACTTTGTTTCGGAATAGAGTTGAAAGTTGAACTTTAGGGTAACTTTCCCCAACTCTATCAGAACTTTATACCGGGATATAGTTGAGTGTTGGAATTTGGGGTTACTTTCCCCCAACTCTATCCGAACTTTATACCGGGATAGAGTTGAACGTTGGACTTTGCCCCAACTCTATCCGAACTTTGTTTCGGAATAGAGTTGAAAGTTGAACTTTAGGGTAACTTTCCCCCAACTCTATCAGAACTTTATACCGGGATATAGTTGAGTGTTGGAATTTGGGGTTACTTTCCCCCAACTCTATCCGAACTTTATACCGGGATAGAGTTGAATGTTGGACTTTGCGGTTACTTTGCCCCAACTCTATCCGAACTTTGTTGCGGAATAGAGTTGAAATTTGAACTTTAGGGTAACTTTCCCAACTCTATCAGAACTTTATACCGGGATAGAGTTGAGTGTTGGAATTTGGGGTTACTTTCCCCAACTCTATCCGAACTTTATACCGGGATAGAGTTGAACGTTGGACTTTGCCCCAACTCTATCCGAACTTTGTTTCGGATAGAGTTGAAGTTGAACTTTGGGTACTTTCCCCAACTCTATCCGAACTTTTCGGATAGAGTTGAGTTGAATTTAGGGTACTTTCCCCCAACTCTATCGAACTTTATACCGGGATAGAGTTGAGTGTTGGAATTTGGGGTTACTTTCCCCCAACTCTATCCGAACTTTATACCGGGATAGAGTTGAATGTTGGACTTTGCGGTTACTTTGCCCCAACTCTATCCGAACTTTGTTTCGGAATAGAGTTGAAAGTTGAACTTTAGGGTAACTTTCCCCCAACTCTATCAGAACTTTATACCGGGATATAGTTGAGTGTTGGAATTTGGGGTTACTTTCCCCCAACTCTATCCGAACTTTATACCGGGATAGAGTTGAATGTTGGACTTTGCGGTTACTTTGCCCCAACTCTATCCGAACTTTGTTTCGGACTAGAGTTGGAAATTGAACTTTAGGGTAACTTTCCCCAACTCTATCAGAACTTTATACCGGGATATAGTTGAGTGTTGGAATTTGGGGTTACTTTCCCCCAACTCTATCCGAACTTTATACCGGGATAGAGTTGAATGTTGGACTTTGCGGTTACTTTGCCCCAACTCTATCCGAACTTTGTTTCGGAATAGAGTTGAAAGTTGAACTTTAGGGTAACTTTCCCCCACTCTATCAAAACTTTATACCAGGATAGAGTTGAGTGTTGGAATTTGGGGTTACTTTCCCCCAACTCTATCCGAACTTTATACCGGGATTGAGTTGAACGTTGGACTTTGCCCCAACTCTATCCGAACTTTGTTTCGGAATAGAGTTGAAAGTTGAACTTTAGGGTAACTTTCCCCAACTCTATCAGAACTTTATACCGGGATATAGTTGAGTGTTGGAATTTGGGGTTACTTTCCCCCAACTCTATCCGAACTTTATACCGGGATAGAGTTGAATGTTGGACTTTGCGGTTACTTTGCCCCAACTCTATCCGAACTTGTTTCGGAATAGAGTTGAAATTGAACTTTAGGGTAACTTTCCCCCAACTCTATCAGAACTTTATACCGGGATAGTTGAGTGTTGGAATTTGGGGTTACTTTCCCCCAACTCTATCCGAACTTTATACCGGGATAGAGTTGAATGTTGGACTTTGCGGTTACTTTGCCCCAACTCTATCCGAACTTTGTTTCGGAATAGAGTTGAAATTGAACTTTAGGGTAACTTTCCCCAACTCTATCAGAACTTTATACCGGGATATAGTTGAGTGTTGGAATTTGGGGTTACTTTCCCCCAACTCTATCCGAACTTTATACCGGGATAGAGTTGAATGTTGGACTTTGGGTTACTTTGCCCCAACTCTATCCGAACTTTGTTTGGAATAGAGTTGAAGTTGACTTTGGGTACTTTGCCCCAACTCTATCGAACTTTTCGGATAGAGTTGAGTTGAATTTAGGGTAACTTTCCCCAACTCTATCGAACTTTATACCGGGATAGAGTTGAGTGTTGGAATTTGGGGTTACTTTCCCCCAACTCTATCCGAACTTTATACCGGGATAGAGTTGAATGTTGGACTTGTTGGTTACTTTGCCCCAACTCTATCCGAACTTTGTTTCGGAATAGAGTTGGAAATTGAACTTTAGGGTAACTTTCCCCCAACTCTATCAGAACTTTATACCGGGATATAGTTGAGTGTTGGAATTTGGGGTTACTTTCCCCCAACTCTATCCGAACTTTATACCGGGATAGAGTTGAATGTTGGACTTTGCGGTGACTTTGCCCCAACTCTATCCGAACTTTGTTTTGGAATAGAGTTGAAAGTTGAACTTTAGGGTAACTTTCCCATAACTCTATCAGAACTTTATACCGGGATATAGTTGAGTGGTGGAATTTGGGGTTACTTTCCCCCAACTCTATCCGAACTTTATACCGGGATAGAGTTGAATGTTGGACTTTGCGGTTACTTTGCCCCAACTCTATCCGAACTTTGTTTCGGAATAGAGTTGAAAGTTGAACTTTGGGGTAACTTTCCTCTAACTCTATCAGAACTTTATACCGGGATATAGTTGAGTGTTGGAATTTGGGGTAACTTTCCCCCAACTCTATCCGAACTTTATACCGGGATAGAGTTGAATGGACTTTGCGGTGACTTTGCCCCAACTCTATCCGAACTTTGTTTTGGAATAGAGTTGAAAGTTGAACTTTAGGGTAACTTTCCCCCACTCTATCAGAACTTTATACCGGGATAGAGTTGAGTGTTGGAATTTGGGGTTACTTTCCCCCAACTCTATCCGAACTTTATACCGGGATAGAGTTGAACGTTGGACTTTGCCCCAACTCTATCCGAACTTTGTTTCGGAATAGAGTTGAAAGTTGAACTTTAGGGTAACTTTCCCCCAACTCTATCAGAACTTTATACCGGGATATAGTTGAGTGTTGGAATTTGGGGTTACTTTCCCCCAACTCTATCCGAACTTTATACCGGGATAGAGTTGAATGTTGGACTTTGCGGCTTTGCCCCAACTCTATCCGAACTTTGTTTCGGAATAGAGTTGGAAATTGAACTTTAGGGTAACTTTCCCCCAACTCTATCAGAACTTTATACCGGGATATAGTTGAGTGTTGGAATTTGGGGTTACTTTCCCCCAACTCTATCCGAACTTTATACCGGGATAGAGTTGAATGTTGGACTTTGCGGTTACTTTGCCCCAACTCTATCCGAACTTTGTTTCGGAATAGAGTTGAAAGTTGAACTTTAGGGTAACTTTCCCCAACTCTATCAGAACTTTATACCGGGAATAGTTGAGTGTTGGAATTTGGGGTTACTTTCCCCCAACTCTATCCGAACTTTATACCGGGATAGAGTTGAATGTTGGACTTTGCGGTTACTTTGCCCCAACTCTATCCGAACTTTGTTTCGGAATAGAGTTGAAAGTTGAACTTTAGGGTAACTTTCCCAACTCTATCAGAACTTTATACCGGGATATAGTTGAGTGTTGGAATTTGGGGTTACTTTCCCCCAACTCTATCCGAACTTTATACCGGGATAGAGTTGAATGTTGGACTTTGCGTTACTTTGCCCCAACTCTATCCGAACTTTGTTTCGGAATAGAGTTGAAAGTTGAACTTTAGGGTAACTTTCCCCCAACTCTATCAGAACTTTATACCGGGATAGAGTTGAGTGTTGGAATTTGGGGTTACTTTCCCCCAACTCTATCCGAACTTTATACCGGGATAGAGTTGAAGTTGGACTTTGCCCCAACTCTATCCGAACTTTGTTTCGGAATAGAGTTGAAAGTTGAACTTTAGGGTAACTTTCCCCAACTCTATCAGAACTTTATACCGGGATATAGTTGAGTGTTGGAATTTGGGGTTACTTTCCCCCAACTCTATCCGAACTTTATACCGGGATAGAGTTGAATGTTGGACTTTGCGGTTACTTTGCCCCAACTCTATCCGAACTTTGTTTCGGAATAGAGTTGAAAGTTGAACTTTAGGGTAACTTTCCCCAACTCTATCAGAACTTTATACCGGGATATAGTTGAGTGTTGGAATTTGGGGTT
Source organism: Asobara japonica (assembly GCA_026005395.1). NCBI lineage: Eukaryota > Metazoa > Arthropoda > Insecta > Hymenoptera > Braconidae > Asobara > Asobara japonica. The sequence continues at coordinate 17,733 of BQMI01000178.1, read as the reverse complement.
ACTTTCCCCCAACTCTATCCGAACTTTATACCGGGATAGAGTTGAATGTTGGACTTTGCGGTTACTTTGCCCCAACTCTATCCGAACTTTGTTTCGGAATAGAGTTGAAAGTTGAACTTTAGGGTAACTTTCCCCAACTCTATCAGAACTTTATACCGGGATATAGTTGAGTGTTGGAATTTGGGGTTACTTTCCCCCAACTCTATCCGAACTTTATACCGGGATAGAGTTGAATGGACTTTGCGGTTACTTTGCCCCAACTCTATCCGAACTTTGTTTCGGAATAGAGTTGAAAGTTGAACTTTAGGGTAACTTTCCCCAACTCTATCAGAACTTTATACCGGGATAGAGTTGAGTGTTGGAATTTGGGGTTACTTTCCCCCAACTCTATCCGAACTTTATACCGGGATAGAGTTGAACGTTGGACTTTGCCCCAACTCTATCCGAACTTTGTTTCGGAATAGAGTTGAAAGTTGAACTTTAGGGTAACTTTCCCCAACTCTATCAGAACTTTATACCGGGATATAGTTGAGTGTTGGAATTTGGGGTTACTTTCCCCCAACTCTATCCGAACTTTATACCGGGATAGAGTTGAATGTTGGACTTTGCGGTTACTTTGCCCCAACTCTATCCGAACTTTGTTTCGGAATAGAGTTGAAAGTTGAACTTTAGGGTAACTTTCCCCAACTCTATCAGAACTTTATACCGGGATATAGTTGAGTGTTGGAATTTGGGGTTACTTTCCCCCAACTCTATCCGAACTTTATACCGGGATAGAGTTGAATGTTGGACTTTGCGGTTACTTTGCCCCAACTCTATCCGAACTTTGTTTCGGAATAGAGTTGAAAGTTGAACTTTAGGGTAACTTTCCCCAACTCTATCAGAACTTTATACCGGGATAGAGTTGAGTGTTGGAATTTGGGGTTACTTTCCCCCAACTCTATCCGAACTTTATACCGGGATAGAGTTGAACGTTGGACTTTGCCCCAACTCTATCCGAACTTTGTTTCGGAATAGAGTTGAAAGTTGAACTTTAGGGTAACTTTCCCCAACTCTATCAGAACTTTATACCGGGATATAGTTGAGTGTTGGAATTTGGGGTTACTTTCCCCCAACTCTATCCGAACTTTATACCGGGATAGAGTTGAATGTTGGACTTTGCGGTTACTTTGCCCCAACTCTATCCGAACTTTGTTTCGGAATAGAGTTGAAATTGAACTTTAGGGTAACTTTCCCCAACTCTATCAGAACTTTATACCGGGATATAGTTGAGTGTTGGAATTTGGGGTTACTTTCCCCCAACTCTATCCGAACTTTATACCGGGATAGAGTTGAATGTTGGACTTTGCGGTTACTTTGCCCCAACTCTATCCGAACTTTGTTTCGGAATAGAGTTGAAAGTTAAATTTAGGGTAACTTTCCCCAACTCTATCCGAACTTTATACCGGGATAGAGTTGAGTGTTGGAATTTGGGGTTACTTTCCCCAACTCTATCCGAACTTTATACCGGGATAGAGTTGAACGTTGGACTTTGCCCCAACTCTATCCGAACTTTGTTTCGGAATAGAGTTGAAAGTTGAATTTAGGGTAACTTTCCCCCAACTCTATCCGAACTTTATACCGGGATAGAGTTGAATGTTGGACTTTGCGGTTACTTTGCCCCAACTCTATCCGAACTTTGTTTCGGAATAGAGTTGAAAGTTGAACTTTAGGGTAACTTTCCCCCAACTCTATCAGAACTTTATACCGGGATATAGTTGAGTGTTGGAATTTGGGGTTACTTTCCCCAACTCTATCCGAACTTTATACCGGGATAGAGTTGAATGTTGGACTTTGCGGTTACTTTGCCCCAACTCTATCCGAACTTTGTTTCGGAATAGAGTTGAAAGTTGAACTTTAGGGTAACTTTCCCCAACTCTATCAGAACTTTATACCGGGATATAGTTGAGTGTTGGAATTTGGGGTTACTTTCCCCCAACTCTATCCGAACTTTATACCGGGATAGAGTTGAATGTTGGACTTTGCGGTTACTTTGCCCCAACTCTATCCGAACTTTGTTTCGGAATAGAGTTGAAAGTTGAACTTTAGGGTAACTTTCCCAACTCTATCAGAACTTTATACCGGGATATAGTTGAGTGTTGGAATTTGGGGTTACTTTCCCCCAACTCTATCCGAACTTTATACCGGGATAGAGTTGAATGTTGGACTTTGCGGTTACTTTGCCCCAACTCTATCCGAACTTTGTTTCGGAATAGAGTTGAAAGTTGAACTTTAGGGTAACTTTCCCCCAACTCTATCAGAACTTTATACCGGGATAGAGTTGAGTGTTGGAATTTGGGGTTACTTTCCCCCAACTCTATCCGAACTTTATACCGGGATAGAGTTGAACGTTGGACTTTGCCCCAACTCTATCCGAACTTTGTTTCGGAATAGAGTTGAAAGTTGAACTTTAGGGTAACTTTCCCCAACTCTATCAGAACTTTATACCGGGATATAGTTAGTGTTGAATTTGGGTTACTTTGCCCAACTCTATCCGAACTTTCGGATAGAGTTGGTTGAACTTTGGGACTTTCCCCCAACTCTATCCGAACTTTATACCGGGATAGAGTTGAATGTTGGACTTTGCGGTTACTTTGCCCCAACTCTATCCGAACTTTGTTTCGGAATAGAGTTGAAAGTTGAACTTTAGGGTAACTTTCCCCCAACTCTATCAGAACTTTATACCGGGATATAGTTGAGTGTTGGAATTTGGGGTTACTTTCCCCCAACTCTATCCGAACTTTATACCGGGATAGAGTTGAATGTTGGACTTTGCGGTTACTTTGCCCCAACTCTATCCGAACTTTGTTTCGGAATAGAGTTGGAAATTGAACTTTAGGGTAACTTTCCCCAACTCTATCAGAACTTTATACCGGGATATAGTTGAGTGTTGGAATTTGGGGTTACTTTCCCCAACTCTATCCGAACTTTATACCGGGATAGAGTTGAATGTTGGACTTTGCGGTTACTTTGCCCCAACTCTATCCGAACTTTGTTTCGGAATAGAGTTGAAAGTTGAACTTTAGGGTAACTTTCCCAACTCTATCAGAACTTTATACCGGGATATAGTTGAGTGTTGGAATTTGGGGTTACTTTCCCCCAACTCTATCCGAACTTTATACCGGGATAGAGTTGAATGGACTTTGCGGTGACTTTGCCCCAACTCTATCCGAACTTTGTTTCGGAATAGAGTTGAAAGTTGAACTTTAGGGTAACTTTCCCCCAACTCTATCAGAACTTTATACCGGGATAGTTGAGTGTTGGAATTTGGGGTTACTTTCCCCCAACTCTATCCGAACTTTATACCGGGATAGAGTTGAACGTTGGACTTTGCCCCAACTCTATCCGAACTTTGTTTCGGAATAGAGTTGAAAGTTGAACTTTAGGGTAACTTTCCCCCAACTCTATCAGAACTTTATACCGGGATATAGTTGAGTGTTGGAATTTGGGGTTACTTTCCCCCAACTCTATCCGAACTTTATACCGGGATAGAGTTGAATGTTGGACTTTGCGGTTACTTTGCCCCAACTCTATCCGAACTTTGTTTCGGAATAGAGTTGAAAGTTGAACTTTAGGGTAACTTTCCCCCACTCTATCAGAACTTTATACCAGGATAGAGTTGAGTGTTGGAATTTGGGGTTACTTTCCCCCAACTCTATCCGAACTTTATACCGGGATAGAGTTGAATGTTGGACTTTGCGGTTACTTTGCCCCAACTCTATCCGAACTTTGTTTCGGAATAGAGTTGAAAGTTGAACTTTAGGGTAACTTTCCCCAACTCTATCAGAACTTTATACCGGGATATAGTTGAGTGTTGGAATTTGGGGTTACTTTCCCCCAACTCTATCCGAACTTTATACCGGGATAGAGTTGAACGTTGGACTTTGCCCCAACTCTATCCGAACTTTGTTTCGGAATAGAGTTGAAAGTTGAACTTTAGGGTAACTTTCCCCCAACTCTATCAGAACTTTATACCGGGATATAGTTGAGTGTTGGAATTTGGGGTTACTTTCCCCCAACTCTATCCGAACTTTATACCGGGATAGAGTTGAATGTTGGACTTTGCGGTTACTTTGCCCCAACTCTATCCGAACTTTGTTTCGGAATAGAGTTGAAAGTTGAACTTTAGGGTAACTTTCCCAACTCTATCAGAACTTTATACCGGGATATAGTTGAGTGTTGGAATTTGGGGTTACTTTCCCCCAACTCTATCCGAACTTTATACCGGGATAGAGTTGAATGTTGGACTTTGCGGTACTTTGCCCCAACTCTATCCGAACTTTGTTTCGGAATAGAGTTGAAAGTTGAACTTTAGGGTAACTTTCCCAACTCTATCAGAACTTTATACCGGGATATAGTTGAGTGTTGGAATTTGGGGTTACTTTCCCCAACTCTATCCGAACTTTATACCGGGATAGAGTTGAATGTTGGACTTTGCGGTTACTTTGCCCCAACTCTATCCGAACTTTGTTTCGGAATAGAGTTGAAAGTTGAACTTTAGGGTAACTTTCCCCAACTCTATCAGAACTTTATACCGGGATATAGTTGAGTGTTGGAATTTGGGGTTACTTTCCCCCAACTCTATCCGAACTTTATACGGGTTATGTTGGACTTTGCGGTACTTTGCCCCAACTCTATCCGAACTTTGTTTTGGAATAGAGTTGAAAGTTGAACTTTAGGGTAACTTTCCCCCACTCTATCAGAACTTTATACCGGGATAGAGTTGAGTGTTGGAATTTGGGGTTACTTTCCCCCAACTCTATCCGAACTTTATACCGGGATAGAGTTGAACGTTGGACTTTGCCCCAACTCTATCCGAACTTTGTTTCGGAATAGAGTTGAAAGTTGAACTTTAGGGTAACTTTCCCCCAACTCTATCAGAACTTTATACCGGGATATAGTTGAGTGTTGGAATTTGGGGTTACTTTCCCCCAACTCTATCCGAACTTTATACCGGGATAGAGTTGAATGTTGGACTTTGCGGTTACTTTGCCCCAACTCTATCCGAACTTTGTTTCGGAATAGAGTTGGAAATTGAACTTTAGGGTAACTTTCCCCCAACTCTATCAGAACTTTATACCGGGATATAGTTGAGTGTTGGAATTTGGGGTTACTTTCCCCCAACTCTATCCGAACTTTATACCGGGATAGAGTTGAATGTTGGACTTTGCGGTTACTTTGCCCCAACTCTATCCGAACTTTGTTTCGGAATAGAGTTGAAAGTTGAACTTTAGGGTAACTTTCCCCCAACTCTATCAGAACTTTATACCGGGATATAGTTGAGTGTTGGAATTTGGGGTTACTTTCCCCCAACTCTATCCGAACTTTATACCGGGATAGAGTTGAATGTTGGACTTTGCGGTTACTTTGCCCCAACTCTATCCGAACTTTGTTTCGGAATAGAGTTGAAAGTTGAACTTTAGGGTAACTTTCCCCCAACTCTATCAGAACTTTATACCGGGATATAGTTGAGTGTTGGAATTTGGGGTTACTTTCCCCCAACTCTATCCGAACTTTATACCGGGATAGAGTTGAATGTTGGACTTTGCGGTACTTTGCCCCAACTCTATCCGAACTTTGTTTCGCAATAGAGTTGAAAGTTAAACTTTAGGGTAACTTTCCCCCAACTCTATCAGAACTTTATACCGGGATAGTTGAGTGTTGGAATTTGGGGTTACTTTCCCCCAACTCTATCCGAACTTTATACCGGGATAGAGTTGGAACGTTGGACTTTGCCCCAACTCTATCCGAACTTTGTTTCGGAATAGAGTTGAAAGTTGAACTTTAGGGTAACTTTCCCCAACTCTATCAGAACTTTATACCGGGATATAGTTGAGTGTTGGAATTTGGGGTTACTTTCCCCCAACTCTATCCGAACTTTATACCGGGATAGAGTTGAATGTTGGACTTTGCGGTTACTTTGCCCCAACTCTATCCGAACTTTGTTTGGGAATGGAGAGAGTGTTGAACTTGGTAGGCGCCGTATCCCCAACTCTATCAGAACTTTATACCGGGATATAGTTGAGTGTTGGAATTTGGGGTTACTTTCCCCCAACTCTATCCGAACTTTATACCGGGATAGAGTTGAATGTTGGACTTTGCGGTTACTTTGCCCCAACTCTATCCGAACTTTGTTTCGGAATAGAGTTGAAAGTTGAACTTTAGGGTAACTTTCCCAACTCTATCAGAACTTTATACCGGGATATAGTTGAGTGTTGGAATTTGGGGTTACTTTCCCCCAACTCTATCCGAACTTTATACCGGGATAGAGTTGAATGGACTTTGCGGTTACTTTGCCCCAACTCTATCCGAACTTTGTTTCGGAATAGAGTTGAAAGTTGAACTTTAGGGTAACTTTCCCCCAACTCTATCAGAACTTTATACCGGGATAGAGTTGAGTGTTGGAATTTGGGGTTACTTTCCCCCAACTCTATCCGAACTTTATACCGGGATAGAGTTGAACGTTGGACTTTGCCCCAACTCTATCCGAACTTTGTTTCGGAATAGAGTTGAAAGTTGAACTTTAGGGTAACTTTCCCCCAACTCTATCAGAACTTTATACCGGGATATAGTTGAGTGTTGGAATTTGGGGTTACTTTCCCCCAACTCTATCCGAACTTTATACCGGGATAGAGTTGAATGTTGGACTTTGCGGTTACTTTGCCCCAACTCTATCCGAACTTTGTTTCGGAATAGAGTTGAAAGTTGAACTTTAGGGTAACTTTCCCCCAACTCTATCAGAACTTTATACCGGGATATAGTTGAGTGTTGGAATTTGGGGTTACTTTCCCCCAACTCTATCCGAACTTTATACCGGGATAGAGTTGAATGTTGGACTTTGCGGTACTTTGCCCCAACTCTATCCGAACTTTGTTTTGGAATAGAGTTGAAAGTTGAACTTTAGGGTAACTTTCCCCAACTCTATCAGAACTTTATACCGGGATAGAGTTGAGTGTTGGAATTTGGGGTTACTTTCCCCCAACTCTATCCGAACTTTATACCGGGATAGAGTTGAACGTTGGACTTTGCCCCAACTCTATCCGAACTTTGTTTCGGAATAGAGTTGAAAGTTGAACTTTAGGGTAACTTTCCCCAACTCTATCAGAACTTTATACCGGGATATAGTTGAGTGTTGGAATTTGGGGTTACTTTCCCCCAACTCTATCCGAACTTTATACCGGGATAGAGTTGAATGTTGGACTTTGCGGTTACTTTGCCCCAACTCTATCCGAACTTTGTTTCGGAATAGAGTTGAAAGTTGAACTTTAGGGTAACTTTCCCCAACTCTATCAGAACTTTATACCGGGATAGTTGAGTGTTGGAATTTGGGGTTACTTTCCCCCAACTCTATCCGAACTTTATACCGGGATAGAGTTGAATGTTGGACTTTGCGGTTACTTTGCCCCAACTCTATCCGAACTTTGTTTCGGAATAGAGTTGAAAGTTGAATTTAGGGTAACTTTCCCAACTCTATCAGAACTTTATACCGGGATAGAGTTGAGTGTTGGAATTTGGGGTTACTTTCCCCCAACTCTATCCGAACTTTATACCGGGATAGAGTTGAACTTTGGACTTTGCCCCAACTCTATCCGAACTTTGTTTCGGAATAGAGTTGAAAGTTGAACTTTAGGGTACTTTCCCCCAACTCTATCGAACTTTATACCGGGATAGAGTTGAATGTTGGACTTTGCGGTTACTTTGCCCCAACTCTATCCGAACTTTGTTTCGGAATAGAGTTGAAAGTTGAACTTTAGGGTAACTTTCCCCCAACTCTATCAGAACTTTATACCGGGATATAGTTGAGTGTTGGAATTTGGGGTTACTTTCCCCCAACTCTATCCGAACTTTATACCGGGATAGAGTTGAATGTTGGACTTTGCGGTTACTTTGCCCCAACTCTATCCGAACTTTGTTTCGGAATAGAGTTGAAAGTTGAACTTTAGGGTAACTTTCCCCAACTCTATCAGAACTTTATACCGGGATATAGTTGAGTGTTGGAATTTGGGGTTACTTTCCCCCAACTCTATCCGAACTTTATACCGGGATAGAGTTGAATGTTGGACTTTGCGGTTACTTTGCCCCAACTCTATCCGAACTTTGTTTCGGAATAGAGTTGAAATTGAACTTTAGGGTAACTTTCCCCAACTCTATCAGAACTTTATACCGGGATATAGTTGAGTGTTGGAATTTGGGGTTACTTTCCCCCAACTCTATCCGAACTTTATACCGGGATAGAGTTGAATGTTGGACTTTGCGGTTACTTTGCCCCAACTCTATCCGAACTTTGTTTCGGAATAGAGTTGAAAGTTGAACTTTAGGGTAACTTTCCCAACTCTATCAGAACTTTATACCGGGATAGTTGAGTGTTGGAATTTGGGGTTACTTTCCCCCAACTCTATCCGAACTTTATACCGGGATAGAGTTGAATGGACTTTGCGGTTGACTTTGCCCCAACTCTATCCGAACTTTGTTTCGGAATAGAGTTGAAAGTTGAACTTTAGGGTAACTTTCCCCAACTCTATCAGAACTTTATACCGGGATAGAGTTGAGTGTTGGAATTTGGGGTTACTTTCCCCCAACTCTATCCGAACTTTATACCGGGATAGAGTTGAACGTTGGACTTTGCCCCAACTCTATCCGAACTTTGTTTCGGAATAGAGTTGAAAGTTGAACTTTAGGGTAACTTTCCCCAACTCTATCAGAACTTTATACCGGATATAGTTGAGTGTTGGAATTTGGGGTTACTTTCCCCCAACTCTATCCGAACTTTATACCGGGATAGAGTTGAATGTTGGACTTTGCGGTTTTGCCCCAACTCTATCCGAACTTTGTTTCGGAATAGAGTTGAAAGTTGAACTTTAGGGTAACTTTCCCCAACTCTATCAGAACTTTATACCGGGATATAGTTGAGTGTTGGAATTTGGGGTTACTTTCCCCCAACTCTATCCGAACTTTATACCGGGATAGAGTTGAATGTTGGACTTTGCGGTTACTTTGCCCCAACTCTATCCGAACTTTGTTTCGGAATAGAGTTGAAAGTTGAACTTTAGGGTAACTTTCCCCAACTCTATCAGAACTTTATACCGGGATAGAGTTGAGTGTTGGAATTTGGGGTTACTTTCCCCAACTCTATCCGAACTTTATACCGGGATAGAGTTGAACGTTGGACTTTGCCCCAACTCTATCCGAACTTTGTTTCGGAATAGAGTTGAAAGTTGAACTTTAGGGTAACTTTCCCCAACTCTATCAGAACTTTATACCGGGATATAGTTGAGTGTTGGAATTTGGGGTTACTTTCCCCCAACTCTATCCGAACTTTATACCGGGATAGAGTTGAATGTTGGACTTTGCGGTTACTTTGCCCCAACTCTATCCGAACTTTGTTTCGGAATAGAGTTGAAATTGAACTTTAGGGTAACTTTCCCCAACTCTATCAGAACTTTATACCGGGATAGTTGAGTGTTGGAATTTGGGGTTACTTTCCCCCAACTCTATCCGAACTTTATACCGGGATAGAGTTGAATGTTGGACTTTGCGGTTACTTTGCCCCAACTCTATCCGAACTTTGTTTCGGAATAGAGTTGAAATTGAACTTTAGGGTAACTTTCCCCCAACTCTATCAGAACTTTATACCGGGATATAGTTGAGTGTTGGAATTTGGGGTTACTTTCCCCCAACTCTATCCGAACTTTATACCGGGATAGAGTTGAATGTTGGACTTTGCGGTTACTTTGCCCCAACTCTATCCGAACTTTGTTTCGGAATAGAGTTGAAAGTTGAACTTTAGGGTAACTTTCCCCAACTCTATCAGAACTTTATACCGGGATAGAGTTGAGTGTTGGAATTTGGGGTTACTTTCCCCCAACTCTATCCGAACTTTATACCGGGATAGAGTTGAATGTTGGACTTTGCGGTTACTTTGCCCCAACTCTATCCGAACTTTGTTTCGGAATAGAGTTGAAAGTTGAACTTTAGGGTAACTTTCCCCAACTCTATCAGAACTTTATACCGGGATAGAGTTGAGTGTTGGAATTTGGGGTTACTTTCCCCCAACTCTATCCGAACTTTATACCGGGATAGAGTTGAAACGTTGGACTTTGCCCCAACTCTATCCGAACTTTGTTTCGGAATAGAGTTGAAAGTTGAACTTTAGGGTAACTTTCCCCAACTCTATCAGAACTTTATACCGGGATATAGTTGAGTGTTGGAATTTGGGGTTACTTTCCCCCAACTCTATCCGAACTTTATACCGGGATAGAGTTGAATGTTGGACTTTGCGGTTACTTTGCCCCAACTCTATCCGAACTTTGTTTCGGAATAGAGTTGAAAGTTGAACTTTAGGGTAACTTTCCCCAACTCTATCAGAACTTTATACCGGGATAGTTGAGTGTTGGAATTTGGGGTTACTTTCCCCCAACTCTATCCGAACTTTATACCGGGATAGAGTTGAATGTTGGACTTTGCGGTTACTTTGCCCCAACTCTATCCGAACTTTGTTTCGGAATAGAGTTGAAAGTTGAACTTTAGGGTAACTTTCCCCAACTCTATCAGAACTTTATACCGGGATATAGTTGAGTGTTGGAATTTGGGGTTACTTTCCCCCAACTCTATCCGAACTTTATACCGGGATAGAGTTGAATGTTGGACTTTGCGGTTACTTTGCCCCAACTCTATCCGAACTTTGTTTCGGAATAGAGTTGAAATTGAACTTTAGGGTAACTTTCCCCCAACTCTATCAGAACTTTATACCGGGATATAGTTGAGTGTTGGAATTTGGGGTTACTTTCCCCCAACTCTATCCGAACTTTATACCGGGATAGAGTTGAATGTTGGACTTTGCGGTTACTTTGCCCCAACTCTATCCGAACTTTGTTTCGGAATAGAGTTGAAAGTTGAACTTTAGGGTAACTTTCCCCAACTCTATCAGAACTTTATACCGGGATATAGTTGAGTGTTGGAATTTGGGGTTACTTTCCCCCAACTCTATCCGAACTTTATACCGGGATAGAGTTGAATGTTGGACTTTGCGGTTACTTTGCCCCAACTCTATCCGAACTTTGTTTCGGAATAGAGTTGAAAGTTGAACTTTAGGGTAACTTTCCCCAACTCTATCAGAACTTTATACCAGGATAGATAGTTGAGTGTTGGAATTTGGGGTTACTTTCCCCCAACTCTATCCGAACTTTATACCGGGATAGAGTTGAACGTTGGACTTTGCCCAACTCTATCCGAACTTTGTTTCGGAATAGAGTTGAAAGTTGAACTTTAGGGTAACTTTCCCCAACTCTATCAGAACTTTATACCGGGATATAGTTGAGTGTTGGAATTTGGGGTTACTTTCCCCCAACTCTATCCGAACTTTATACCGGGATAGAGTTGAATGTTGGACTTTGCGGTTACTTTGCCCCAACTCTATCCGAACTTTGTTTCGGAATAGAGTTGAAAGTTGAACTTTAGGGTAACTTTCCCCAACTCTATCGAACTTTATACCAGGATAGAGTTGAGTGTTGGAATTTGGGGTTACTTTCCCCCAACTCTATCCGAACTTTATACCGGGATAGAGTTGAATGTTGGACTTTGCGGTTGACTTTGCCCCAACTCTATCCGAACTTTGTTTCGGAATAGAGTTGAAAGTTGAACTTTAGGGTAACTTTCCCCCAACTCTATCAGAACTTTATACCGGGATAGAGTTGAGTGTTGGAATTTGGGGTTACTTTCCCCCAACTCTATCCGAACTTTATACCGGGATAGAGTTGAATGTTGGACTTTGCGGTTACTTTGCCCCAACTCTATCCGAACTTTGTTTCGGAATAGAGTTGAAAGTTGAACTTTAGGGTAACTTTCCCCAACTCTATCGAACTTTATACCGGGATAGAGTTGAGTGTTGGAATTTGGGGTTACTTTCCCCCAACTCTATCCGAACTTTATACCGGGATAGAGTTGAAACTTTGGACTTTGCCCCAACTCTATCCGAACTTTGTTTCGGAATAGAGTTGAAAGTTGAACTTTAGGGTAACTTTCCCCAACTCTATCAGAACTTTATACCGGGATATAGTTGAGTGTTGGAATTTGGGGTTACTTTCCCCCAACTCTATCCGAACTTTATACCGGGATAGAGTTGAATGTTGGACTTTGCGGTTACTTTGCCCCAACTCTATCCGAACTTTGTTTCGGAATAGAGTTGAAATTGAACTTTAGGGTAACTTTCCCCAACTCTATCAGAACTTTATACCGGGAATAGTTGAGTGTTGGAATTTGGGGTTACTTTCCCCCAACTCTATCCGAACTTTATACCGGGATAGAGTTGAATGTTGGACTTTGCGGTTACTTTGCCCCAACTCTATCCGAACTTTGTTTCGGAATAGAGTTGAAATTGAACTTTAGGGTAACTTTCCCCAACTCTATCAGAACTTTATACCGGGATATAGTTGAGTGTTGGAATTTGGGGTTACTTTCCCCCAACTCTATCCGAACTTTATACCGGGATAGAGTTGAATGTTGGACTTTGCGGTTACTTTGCCCCAACTCTATCCGAACTTTGTTTCGGAATAGAGTTGAAATTGAACTTTAGGGTAACTTTCCCCAACTCTATCAGAACTTTATACCGGGATATAGTTGAGTGTTGGAATTTGGGGTTACTTTCCCCCAACTCTATCCGAACTTTATACCGGGATAGAGTTGAATGTTGGACTTTGCGGTTACTTTGCCCCAACTCTATCCGAACTTTGTTTCGGAATAGAGTTGAAATTGAACTTTAGGGTAACTTTCCCCAACTCTATCAGAACTTTATACCGGGATATAGTTGAGTGTTGGAATTTGGGGTTACTTTCCCCCAACTCTATCCGAACTTTATACCGGGATAGAGTTGAATGTTGGACTTTGCGGTTACTTTGCCCCAACTCTATCCGAACTTTGTTTCGGAATAGAGTTGAAAGTTGAACTTTAGGGTAACTTTCCCCAACTCTATCAGAACTTTATACCGGGATAGAGTTGAGTGTTGGAATTTGGGGTTACTTTCCCCCAACTCTATCCGAACTTTATACCGGGATAGAGTTGAACGTTGGACTTTGCCCCAACTCTATCCGAACTTTGTTTCGGAATAGAGTTGAAATTGAACTTTAGGGTAACTTTCCCCCAACTCTATCAGAACTTTATACCGGGATATAGTTGAGTGTTGGAATTTGGGGTTACTTTCCCCCAACTCTATCCGAACTTTATACCGGGATAGAGTTGAATGTTGGACTTTGCGGTTACTTTGCCCCAACTCTATCCGAACTTTGTTTCGGAATAGAGTTGAAAGTTGAACTTTAGGGTAACTTTCCCCTAACTCTATCAGAACTTTATACCAGGATAGAGTTGAGTGTTGGAATTTGGGGTTACTTTCCCCCAACTCTATCCGAACTTTATACCGGGATAGAGTTGAATGTTGGACTTTGCGGTTACTTTGCCCCAACTCTATCCGAACTTTGTTTCGGAATAGAGTTGAAAGTTGAACTTTAGGGTAACTTTCCCCTAACTCTATCAGAACTTTATACCGGGATATAGTTGAGTGTTGGAATTTGGGGTTACTTTCCCCCAACTCTATCCGAACTTTATACCGGGATAGAGTTGAATGTTGGACTTTGCGGTGACTTTGCCCCAACTCTATCCGAACTTTGTTTTGGAATAGAGTTGAAAGTTGAACTTTAGGGTAACTTTCCCATAACTCTATCAGAACTTTATACCGGGATATAGTTGAGTGGTGGAATTTGGGGTTACTTTCCCCCAACTCTATCCGAACTTTATACCGGGATAGAGTTGAATGTTGGACTTTGCGGTTACTTTGCCCCAACTCTATCCGAACTTTGTTTCGGAATAGAGTTGAAAGTTGAACTTTAGGGTAACTTTCCCCTAACTCTATCAGAACTTTATACCGGGATATAGTTGAGTGTTGGAATTTGGGGTTACTTTCCCCCAACTCTATCCGAACTTTATACCGGGATAGAGTTGAATGGACTTTGCGGTGACTTTGCCCCAACTCTATCCGAACTTTGTTTTGGAATAGAGTTGAAAGTTGACCTTTAGGGTAACTTTCCCCAACTCTATCAGAACTTTATACCAGGATAGAGTTGAGTGTTGGAATTTGGGGTTACTTTCCCCCAACTCTATCCGAACTTTATACCGGGATAGAGTTGAACGTTGGACTTTGCCCCAACTCTATCCGAACTTTGTTTCGGAATAGAGTTGAAAGTTGAACTTTAGGGTAACTTTCCCCCAACTCTATCAGAACTTTATACCGGGATAGTTGAGTGTTGGAATTTGGGGTTACTTTCCCCCAACTCTATCCGAACTTTATACCGGGATAGAGTTGAATGTTGGACTTTGCGGTTACTTTGCCCCAACTCTATCCGAACTTTGTTTCGGAATAGAGTTGAAAGTTGAATTTTAGGGTAACTTTCCCCAACTCTATCCGAACTTTATACCGGGATAGAGTTGAATGTTGGACTTTGGGTTACTTTCCCCAACTCTATCCGAACTTTATACGGGATAGAGTTGAACTTTAGGGTAACTTTCCCCAACTCTATCGAACTTTATACCGGGATAGAGTTGAGTGTTGGAATTTGGGGTTACTTTCCCCCAACTCTATCCGAACTTTATACCGGGATAGAGTTGAATGTTGGACTTTGCGGTTACTTTGCCCCAACTCTATCCGAACTTTGTTTCGGAATAGAGTTGAATATTGAACTTTAGGGTAACTTTCCCCCAACTCTATCAGAACTTTATACCGGGATATAGTTGAGTGTTGGAATTTGGGGTTACTTTCCCCCAACTCTATCCGAACTTTATACCGGGATAGAGTTGAATGTTGGAATTTGGGGTTACTTTCCCCCAACTCTATCCGAACTTTATTTCGGAATAGAGTTGAAAGTTGAACTTTAGGGTAACTTTCCCCCAACTCTATCAGAACTTTATACCGGGATATAGTTGAGTGTTGGAATTTGGGGTTACTTTCCCCCAACTCTATCCGAACTTTATACCGGGATAGAGTTGAATGTTGGACTTTGCGGTTACTTTGCCCCAACTCTATCCGAACTTTGTGTCGGAATAGAGTTGAAAGTTGAACTTTAGGGTAACTTTCCCCAACTCTATCAGAACTTTATACCGGGATATAGTTGAGTGGTGGAATTTGGGGTTACTTTCCCCCAACTCTATCCGAACTTTATACCGGGATAGAGTTGAATGTTGGACTTTGCGGTTACTTTGCCCCAACTCTATCCGAACTTTGTTTCGGAATAGAGTTGAAAGTTGAACTTTAGGGTAACTTTCCCAACTCTATCAGAACTTTATACCGGGATATAGTTGAGTGTTGGAATTTGGGGTAACTTTCCCCCAACTCTATCCGAACTTTATACCTGGATAGAGTTGAATGGACTTTGCGGTGACTTTGCCCCAACTCTATCCGAACTTTGTTTTGGAATAGAGTTGAAAGTTGAACTTTAGGGTAACTTTCCCCCACTCTATCAGAACTTTATACCAGGATAGAGTTGAGTGTTGGAATTTGGGGTTACTTTCCCCCAACTCTATCCGAACTTTATACCGGGATAGAGTTGAACGTTGGACTTTGCCCCAACTCTATCCGAACTTTGTTTCGGAATAGAGTTGAAAGTTGAACTTTAGGGTAACTTTCCCCCAACTCTATCAGAACTTTATACCGGGATATAGTTGAGTGTTGGAATTTGGGGTTACTTTCCCCCAACTCTATCCGAACTTTATACCGGGATAGAGTTGAATGTTGGACTTTGCGGTTACTTTGCCCCAACTCTATCCGAACTTTGTTTCGGAATAGAGTTGAAAGTTAAATTTTAGGGTAACTTTCCTCCAACTCTATCCGAACTTTATACCAGGATAGAGTTGAGTGTTGGAATTTGGGGTTACTTTCCCCCAACTCTATCCGAACTTTATACCGGGATAGAGTTGAACGTTGGACTTTGCCCCAACTCTATCCGAACTTTATACCGGGATAGAGTTGAGTGTTGGAATTTGGGGTTACTTTCCCCCAACTCTATCCGAACTTTATACCGGGATAGAGTTGAATGTTGGACTTTGCGGTTACTTTGCCCCAACTCTATCCGAGCTTTGTTTCGGAATAGAGTTGGAAATTGAACTTTAGGGTAACTTTCCCCCAACTCTATCAGAACTTTATACCGGGATATAGTTGAGTGTTGGAATTTGGGGTTACTTTCCCCCAACTCTATCCGAACTTTATACCGGGATAGAGTTGAATGTTGGACTTTGCGGTTACTTTGCCCCAACTCTATCCGAACTTTGTTTCGGAATAGAGTTGAAAGTTGAACTTTAGGGTAACTTTCCCCCAACTCTATCAGAACTTTATACCGGGATATAGTTGAGTGTTGGAATTTGGGGTTACTTTCCCCCAACTCTATCCGAACTTTATACCGGGATAGAGTTGAATGTTGGACTTTGCGGTTACTTTGCCCCAACTCTATCCGAACTTTGTTTCGGAATAGAGTTGGAAATTGAACTTTAGGGTAACTTTCCCCCAACTCTATCAGAACTTTATACCGGGATATAGTTGAGTGTTGGAATTTGGGGTTACTTTCCCCCAACTCTATCCGAACTTTATACCGGGATAGAGTTGAATGTTGGACTTTGCGGTTACTTTGCCCCAACTCTATCCGAACTTTGTTTCGGAATAGAGTTGAAAGTTGAACTTTAGGGTAACTTTCCCAACTCTATCAGAACTTTATACCGGGATATAGTTGAGTGTTGGAATTTGGGGTTACTTTCCCCCAACTCTATCCGAACTTTATACCGGGATAGAGTTGAATGGACTTTGCGGTGACTTTGCCCCAACTCTATCCGAACTTTGTTTCGGAATAGAGTTGAAAGTTGAACTTTAGGGTAACTTTCCCCCAACTCTATCAGAACTTTATACCGGGATAGAGTTGAGTGTTGGAATTTGGGGTTACTTTCCCCCAACTCTATCCGAACTTTATACCGGGATAGAGTTGAACGTTGGACTTTGCCCCAACTCTATCCGAACTTTGTTTCGGAATAGAGTTGAAAGTTGAACTTTAGGGTAACTTTCCCCCAACTCTATCAGAACTTTATACCGGGATATAGTTGAGTGTTGGAATTTGGGGTTACTTTCCCCCAACTCTATCCGAACTTTATACCGGGATAGAGTTGAATGTTGGACTTCGCGGTTACTTTGCCCCAACTCTATCCGAACTTTGTTTCGGAATAGAGTTGAAAGTTGAACTTTAGGGTAACTTTCCCCAACTCTATCAGAACTTTATACCGGGATATAGTTGAGTGTTGGAATTTGGGGTTACTTTCCCCCAACTCTATCCGAACTTTATACCGGGATAGAGTTGAATGTTGGACTTTGCGGTTACTTTGCCCCAACTCTATCCGAACTTTGTTTCGGAATAGAGTTGAAAGTTGAACTTTAGGGTAACTTTCCCAACTCTATCAGAACTTTATACCAGGATAGAGTTGAGTGTTGGAATTTGGGGTTACTTTCCCCCAACTCTATCCGAACTTTATACCGGGATAGAGTTGAACGTTGGACTTTGCCCCAACTCTATCCGAACTTTGTTTCGGAATAGAGTTGAAAGTTGAACTTTAGGGTAACTTTCCCCAACTCTATCAGAACTTTATACCGGATATAGTTGAGTGTTGGAATTTGGG
>BQMI01000177.1:0-60595 GCA_026005395.1 Asobara japonica | reverse complement strand
CGAAAAAAGCAATTTTCTGCCAAAACACTACCGTACACTTCCCTTCAACGCTTCAAATTCACTGTATAGGGGTAATTCGATGTGCTGAACACGATGCAACATACGGCAAACGCTAACATTCGACCGTTCTCGAGTTATCATCAAAACAGTGAGGACTGTGAGAAAAGTAATTTTCTGCCAAAACACTACCGTACACTTCCTTAAACGCTTCAAATTCACTGTATAGGGGTAATTCGATGTGCTGAACACGATGCAACATGCGGCAAACGCTAACATTCGACCGTTCTCGAGTGATCATCAAAAGAGTGAGAACTGTGAAAAACGTGCTTTTCTGCCCGTGAAACGCACGAATATCGCATAAACGGGTTTTCCTTCCAAAACACTACCGTACACTTCCCTTAAACGCTTCAAATTCACTATATAGGGGTAATTCGATGTGCTGAACACGATGCAACATCCGGCAAACGCTAACATTCGACCGTTCTCGAGTTATCAGCGAATTACTCGATTTTCGAAAAAAGCAATTTTCTGCCAAAACACTACCGTACACTTCCCTTAAACGCTTCAAATTCACTCTATAGGGGTAATTCGATGTGCTGAACACGATGCAACATCCGGCAAACGCTAACCTTCGACCGTTCTCGAGTTATCAGCGAATTGCTCGATTTTCGAAAAAAGCAATTTTCTGCCAAAACACTACCGTACACTTCCGTTAAACGCTTCAAATTCACTGTATAGGGGTAATTCGATGTGCTGAACACGATGCAACATGCGGCAAACGCTAACATTCGACCGTTCTCGAGTTATCATCAAAAGAGTGAGGACTGTGAAAAACGTGCTTTTCTGCCCGTGAAACGCACGAATATCGGATAAACGGGTTTTCCTTCCAAAACACTACCGTACACTTCCCGTAACCACTCCAAATTCACTGTATAGGGGTAATTCGATGCGCTGAACACGATGCAACATACGGCAAACGCTACTATTCAACGGTTCTCGAGTTATCACCGAATTTCCTCGATTTTCGAAAAAAGCAATTTTCTGCCAAAACACTACCGTACACTTCCCTTAAACGCTTCAAATTCACTGTATAGGGGTAATTCGATGTGCTGAACACGATGCAGCATGCGGCAACCGCTAACATTCGACCGTTCTCGAGTGATCATCAAAAGAGTGAGAACTGTGAAAAACGTGCTTTTCTGCCCGTGAAACGCACGAATATCGCATAAACGGGTTTTCCTTCCAAAACACTACCGTACACTTCCCTTAAATCCTTCAAATTCACTATATAGGGGTAATTCGATGGGCTGAACACGATGCAACATCCGGCAAACGCTAACATTCGACCGTTCTCGAGTTATCAGCGAATTACTCGATTTTCGAAAAAAGCAATTTTCTGCCAAAACACTACCGTACACTTCCCTTAAACGCTTCAAATTCACTGTATAGGGATAATTCGATGTGCTGAACACGATGCAAGCATCCGGTCAAACGCTAACCTTCGACCGTTCTCGAGTTATCAGAGCGATTGCTCGATTTTCGAAAAAAGCAATTTTCTGCCAAAACACTACCGTACACTTCCGTTAAACGCTTCAAATTCACTGCATAGGGATAATTCGATGTGCTGAACACGATGCAACATGCGGCAAGACGCTAACATTCGACCGTTCTCGAGTTATCATCAAAAGAGTGAGGACTGTGAAAAACGTGCTTTTCTGCCCGTGAAACGCACGAATATCGCATAAACGGGTTTTCCTTCCAAAACACTACCGTACACTTCCCGTAACCACTCCAAATTCACTGTATAGGGGTAATTCGATGCGCTGAACACGATGCAACATACGGCAAACGCTACTATTCAACGGGTCTCGAGTTATCACCGAATTTCCTCGATTTTCGAAAAAAGCAATTTTCTGCCAAAACACTACCGTACACTTCCCTTAAACGCTTCAAATTCACTGTATAGGGGTATTCGATGTGCTGAACACGATGCAACATACGGCAAACGCTAACATTGGACCGTTCTCGAGTTATCATCAAAGCAGTGAGGACTGTGAGAAAAGCAATTTTCTGCCAAAACACTACCGTACACTTCCCTTAAACGCTTCAAATTCACTGTATAGGGGTAATTTGATGTGCTGAACACGATGCAACATGCGGCAAACGCTAACATTCGACCGTTCTCGAGTTATCATCAAAAGAGTGAGACTGTGAAAAACGTGCTTTTCTGCCCGTGAAACGCACGAATATCGCATAAACGGGTTTTCCTTCCAAACACTACCGTACACTTCCGCTTAAACGCTTCAAATTCACTATATAGGGGTAATGTCGATGTGCAAAGAACACGATTGCAACATACGGCAAACGCTAACATTCGACCGTTCTCCAGTTATCACTGAATTTCCTCGATTTTCGAAAAAAAAGCAATTTTCTGCCAAAACACTACCGTACACTTCCCTTAAACGCTACAAATTCACTGTATAAGGGGTAATTCGATGTGCTGAACACGATGCAACATCCGGCAAACGCTAACATTCGACCGTTCTCGAGTTATCAGCGAATTACTGGATTTTCGAAAAAAGCAATTTTCTGCCAAGACCCCTGCCGTACACTTCCCTTAAGCGCTTCAAATTCACTGTATAGGGGTAATTCGATGTGCTAAACACGATGCAACATACGGCAAACGCTAACATTCGACCGTTCTCACAGTTATCACCGAATTTCCTCAATTTTCGGAAAAAGCAATTTTCTGCCAAAACACTACCGTACACTTCTCTTAACACTTCAAATTCACTGTATAGGGGTGGTTCGATGTGCTGAACACGATGCAACATACGCCAAACGCTAACATTCGACCGTTCTCGAGTTATCATCAAAACAGTGAGGACTGTGAGAAAAGCAATTTTCTGCCAAAACACTACCGTACACTTCCCATAAACGCTTCAAATTCACTGTATAGGGGTAATTCGATGTGCTGAGCACGATGCACCATCCGGCAAACGCTAACGTTCGACCGTTCTCCAGTTATCAGCGAATTGCTCGATTTCGAAAAAAAAGCAATTTTCTGCCAAAACACTACCGTACACTTCCCTTAAACGCTTCAAATTCACTGTATAGGGGTAATTCGATGTGCTGAACACGATGCAACATGCGGCAAACGCTAACATTCGACCGTTCTCGAGTTATCAGCGAATTGCTCGATTTTCGAAAAAAGCAATTTTCTGCCAAAACACTACCGTACACTTCCCTTAAACGCTTCAAATTCACTGTATAGGGGTAATTCGATGTGGTGAACACGATGCAACATGCGGCAAACGCTAACATTCGACCGTTTCTCGAGTTATCATCAAAAGAGTGAGGACTGTGAAAAACGTGCTTTTCTGCCCGTGAAACGCACGAATATCGCATAAACGGATTTTCCTTCCAAAACACTACCGTACACTTCCCGTAACCACTCCAAATTCACTGTATAGGGGTAATTCGATGCGCTGAACACGATGCAACATACGGCAAACGCTAACATTCAACGGTTCTCGAGTTATCACCGAATTTCCTCGATTTTCGAAAAAAAGCAATTTTCTGCCAAAAACACTACCGTACACTTCCCTTCAACGCTTCAAATTCACTGTATAGGGGTAATTCGATGTGCTGAACACGATGCAACATACGGCAAACGCTAACATTCGACCGTTCTCGAGTTATCATCAAAACAGTGAGGACTGTGAGAAAAGCAATTTTCTGCCAAAACACTACCGTACACTTCCCTTAAACGCTTCAAATTCACTGTATAGGGGTAATTCGATGTGCTGAACACGATGCAACATGCGGCAAACGCTAACATTCGACCGTTCTCGAGTGATCATCAAAAGAGTGAGAACTGTGAAAACGTGCTTTCTGCCCGTGAAACGCACGAATATCGCATAAACGGGTTTTCCTTCCAAAACACTACCGTACACGTCCCTTAAACGCTTCAAATTCACTATATAGGGGTAATTCGATGTGCTGAACACGATGCAACATCCGGCAAACGCTAACATTCGACCGTTCTCGAGTTATCAGCGAATTACTCGATTTTCGAAAAAAGCAATTTTCTGCCAAAACACTACCGTACACTTCCCTTAAACGCTTCAAATTCACTGTATAGGGGTAATTCGATGTGCTGAACACGATGCAACATCCGGCAAACGCTAACCTTCGACCGTTCTCGAGTTATCAGCGAATTGCTCGATTTTCGAAAAAAGCAATTTTCTGCCAAAACACTACCGTACACTTCCGTTAAACGCTTCCAATTCACTGTATAGGGGTAATTCGATGTGCTGAACACGATGCAACATGCGGCAAACGCTAACATTCGACCGTTCTCGAGTTATCATCAAAAGAGTGAGGACTGTGAAAAACGTGCTTTTCTGCCCGTGAAACGCACGAATATCGCATAAACGGGTTTTCCTTCCAAAACACTACCGTACACTTCCCGTGACCACTCCAAATTCACTGTATAGGGGTAATTCGATGTGCTGAACACGATGCAACATCCGGCAAACGCTAACCTTCGACCGTTCTCGAGTTATCAGCGAATTGCTCGATTTTCGAAAAAAGCAATTTTCTGCCAAAACACTACCGTACACTTCCCTTAAACGCTTCAAATTCACTGTATAGGGGTAATTCGATGTGCTGAACACGATGCAACATACGGCAAACGCTAACATTGGACCGTTCTCGAGTTATCATCAAAGCAGTGAGGACTGTGAGAAAAGCAATTTTCTGCCAAAACACTACCGTACACTTCCCTTAAACGCTTCAAATTCACTGTATAGGGGTAATTTGATGTGCTGAACACGATGCAACATGCGGCAAACGCTAACATTCGACCGTTCTCGAGTTATCATCAAAAGAGTGAGAACTGTGAAAAACGTGCTTTTCTGCCCGTGAAAACGCACGAATATCGCATAAAACGGGTTTCCTTCCAAAACACTACCGTACACTTCCCTTAAACGCTTCAAATTCACTATATAGGGGTAATTCGATGTGCTGAACACGATGCAACATACGGCAAACGCTAACATTCGACCGTTCTCCAGTTATCACTGAATTTCCTCGATTTTCGAAAAAAGCAATTTTCTGCCAAAACACTACCGTACACTTCCTTAAACGCTTCAAATTCACTGTATAGGGGTAATTCGATGTGCTGAACACGATGCAACATCCGGCAAACGCTAACATTCGACCGTTCTCGAGTTATCAGCGAATTACTGGATTTTCGAAAAAAGCAATTTTCTGCCAAGACCCTGCCGTACACTTCCCTTAAGCGCTTCAAATTCACTGTATAGGGGTAATTCGATGTGCTAACACGATTGCAACATACGGCAAACGCTAACATTCGACCGTTCTCCAGTTATCACCGAATTTCCTCAATTTTCGGAAAAAGCAATTTTCTGCCAAAACACTACCGTACACTTCTCTTAAACGCTTCAAATTCACTGTATAGGGGTGGTTCGATGTGCTGAACACGATGCAACATACGCCAAATGCTAACATTCGACCGTTCTCGAGTTATCATCAAAACAGTGAGGACTGTGAGAAAAGCAATTTTCTGCCAAAACACTACCGTAACACTTCCCATAAACGCTTCAAATTCACTGTATAGGAGGTAATTGCGATGTGCTGAACACGATGCAACATGCGGCAAACGCTAACATTCGACCGTTCTCGAGTTATCATCAAAAGAGTGAGAACTGTGAAAAACGTGCTTTTCTGCCCGTGAAACGCACGAATATCGCATAAACGGGTTTTCCATCCAAAAACTCTACCGTACACTTCCCTTAAACGCTTCAAATTCACTTTATAGGGGTAATTCGATGTGCTGAACACGATGCACATACGGCAAACGCTAACATTCGACCGTTTCTCGAGTTATCATCAAAACAGTGAGGACTGTGAGAAAAGCAATTTTCTGCCAAAACACTACCGTACACTTCCCTTAAACGCTTCAAATTCACTGTATAGGGGTAATTCGATGTGCTGAACACAATGCAACATCCGGCAAACGCTAACATTCGACCGTTCTCGAGTTATCACGAGATTACTCGATTTTCGAAAAAAGCAATTTTCTGCCAAAACACTACCGTACACTTCCCTTAAACGCTTCAAATTCACTGTATAGGGGTAATTCGATGTGCTGAACACGATGCAACATGCGGCAAACGCTAACATTCGACCGTTCTCGAGTTATCATCAAAAGAGTGAGGACTGTGAAAAACGTGCTTTTCTGCCCGTGAAACGCACGAATATCGCATAAACGGGTTTTCCTTCCAAAACACGACCGTACACTTCCCGTAACCACTCCAAATTCACTGTATAGGGGTAATTCGATGCGCTGAAACACGATGCACATACGGCAAACGCTAACATTCAACGGTTCTCGAGTTTATCACCGAATTTCCTCGATTTCGAAAAAAGCAATTTTCTGCCAAAACACTACCGTACACTTCCCTTAAACGCTTCAAATTCACTGTATAGGGGTAATTCGTGTGCTGAACACGATGCAACATACCGGCAAAACGCTAACATTCGACCGTTCTCGAGTTTATCAGCGAATTACTCGTTTTTCGAAAAAAGCAATTTTCTGCCAAAAACACTACCGTACACTTCCCTTAAACGCTTCAATTCACTGTATAAGGGGTAATTCGATGTGCTGAACACGATGCAACATCCGGCACAACGCTAACATTCGACCGTTCTCGAGTTATCAGCGAATTGCTCGATTTTCGAAAAAAGCAATTTTCTGCCAAAACACTACGTACACTTCCGTTAAACGCTTCAAATTCACTGTATAGGGGTAATTCGATGTGCTGACACGATGCAACATGCGGCAAATGCTAACATTCGACCGTTCTCGAGTTATCATCAAAAGAGTGGAGGACTGTGGAAAAACGTGCTTTTCTGCCCGTGAAACGCACGAATATCGCATAAACGGGTTTTCCTTCCAAAACACTACCGTACACTTCCCGTAACCACTCCAAATTCACTGTATAGGGGTAATTCGATGCGCTGAACACGATGCAACATACGGCAAACGCTAACATTCAACGGTTTCTCGAGTTATCACCGAATTTCCTCGATTTTCGAAAAAAGCAATTTTCTGCCAAAACACTACCGTACACTTCCCTTAAACGCTTCAAATTCACTGTATAGGGGTAATTCGATGTGCTGAACACGATGCAACATACGGCAAACGCTAACATTCGACCGTTCTCGAGTTATCATCAAAACAGTGAGGACTGTGAGAAAAGCAATTTTCTGCAAAACACTACCGTACACTTCCCTTAAACGCTTCAAATTCACTGTATAGGGGTAATTCGATGTGCTGAACACGATGCAACATGCGGGAAACGCTAACATTCGACCGTTCTCGAGTTATCATCAAAAGAGTGAGAACTGTGAAAAACGTGCTTTTCTGCCCGTGAAACGCACGAATATCGCATAAACGGGTTTTCCTTCCAAAACTCTACCGTACACTTCCCTTAAACGCTTCAAATTCACTATATAGGGGTAATTCGATGTGCTGGAACACGATGCAACATACGGCAAACGCTAACATTCGACCGTTCTCGAGTTATCATCAAAACAGTGAGGACTGTGAGAAAAGCAATTTTCTGCCAAACACTAACCGTACACTTCCCTTAAACGCTTCAAATTCACTGTATAGGGGTAATTCGATGTGCTGAACACGATGCAACATCCGCAAACGCTAACATTCGAACCGTTCTCGAGTTATCAGCGAATTGCTCGATTTTCGAAAAAAGGCAATTTTATGCCAAAACACTACCGTACACTTCCGTTAAAACGCTTCAAATTCACTGTATAGGGGTAATTCGATGTGCTGAACACGATGCAACATGCGGCAAAACGCTAACATTCGACCGTTCTCGAGTTATCATCAAAAGAGTGAGGACTGTGAAAAACGTGCTTTTCTGCCCGTGAAACGCACGAATATCGCATAAACGGGTTTTCCTTCCAAAACACTACCGTACACTTCCCGTAACCACTCCAAATTCACTGTATAGGGGTAATTCGATGCGCTGAACACGATGCAACATACGGCAAACGCTAACATTCAACGGTTCTCGAGTTATACACCGAATTTCCTCGATTTTCGAAAAAAAGCAATTTTCTGCCAAAAACACTACCGTACACTTCCGTTAAACGCTTCAAATTCACTGTATAGGGGTAATTCGATGTGCTGAACACGATGCAATATACGGCAAACGCTAACATTCGACCGTTCTCCAGTTATCACTGAATTTCCTCGATTTCGAAAAAAAGCAATTTTCTGCCAAAACACTACCGTACACTTCCCTTAAACGCTTCAAATTCACTGTATACGGGTAATTCGATGTGCTGAACACGATGCAACATCCGGCAAATGCTAACATTTGACCGTTCTCGAGTTATCATCAAAATAGTGAGGACTGTGAAAAACGTGCTTTTCTGCCCGTGGAAACGCACGAATATCGCATAAACGGGTTTTCCAGTCCAAAACACTACCGTACACTTCCCGTAAGCACTCCAAATTCATTGTATAGGGTAATTCGATGCGCTGAACACGATGCAACATACGGCAAACGCTAACATTCAACGGTTCTCGAGTTATCACCGAATTTCCTCGATTTTCGAAAAAGCAATTTTCTGCCAAAACACTACCGTACACTTCTCCTTAAACGCTTCAAATTCACTGTATAGGGGTAATTCGATGTGCTAACCACGATGCAACATACGGCAAACGCTAACATTCACGGTTCTCGAGTTATCACCGAATTCCTCGATTTTCGAAAAAAGCAATTTTCTGCCAAAACACTACCGTACACTTCCCTTAAACGCTTCAAATTCCACTGTATAGGGGTAATTCGATGTGCTGAACCGATGCAACATCCGACAAACGCTAACATTCGACCGTTCTCGAGTTATCAGCGAATTACTGGATTTTCGAAAAAAGCAATTTTCTGCCAAAACACTACCGTACACTTCCCTTAAACGCTTCAAATTCACTGTATAGGGGTAATTCGATGTGCTGACACGATGCAACATGCGGCAAACGCTAACATTCGACCGTTCTCGAGTTATCATCAAAGAGTGAACTGTGAAAAACGTGCTTTTCCTGCCCGTGAAACGCACGAATATCGCATAAAACGGGTTTCCTTCCAAAACTACTACCGTACACTTCCTTAAAACGCTTCAATTCACTATATAGGGGTAATTCGATGTGCTGAACACGATGCAACATACGGCAAAACGCTAACATTCGACCGTTTCTCCATTATCACCGAATTTCCTCAATTTTCGGAAAAAGCAATTTTCTGCCAAAACACTACCGTACACTTCTCTTAAACGCTTCAAATTCACTGTATAGGGGTGGTTCGTTGTGCTGAACACGATGCAACATACGCCAAACGCTAACATTCGACCGTTCTCGAGTTATCATCAAAACAGTGAGGACTGTGCGAAAAGCAATTTTCTGCCAAAAACACTACCGTACACTTCCCATTAAACGCTTCAAATTCACTGTATAGGGGTAATTCGATGTGCTGAACACGATGCAACATGCGGCAAACGCTAACATTCGACCGTTCTCGAGTTATCATCAAAAGAGTGAGAACTGTGAAAAACGTGCTTTTCTGCCCGTGAAACGCACGAATATCGCATAAACGGGTTTTCCTTCCAAAACTCTACCGTACACTTCCCTTAAACGCTTCAAATTCACTATATAGGGTAATTCGATGTGCTGAACACGATGCAATATACGGCAAACGCTAACATTCGACCGTTCTCGAGTTATCATCAAAACAGTGAGGACTGTGAGAAAAGCAATTTTCTGCCAAAACACTACCGTACACTTCCCTTAAACGCTTCAAATTCACTGTATAGGGGTAATTCGATGTGCTGAACACGATGCAACATGCGGCAAACGCTAACATTCAACGGTTCTCGAGTTATCACCGAATTTCCTCGATTTTCGAAAAAAGCAATTTTCTGCCAAAACACTACCGTACACTTCCGTTAAACGCTTCAAATTCACTGTATAGGGGTAATTCGATGTGCTGAACACGATGCAACATGCGGCAAACGCTAACATTCGACCGTTCTCGAGTTATCATCAAAAGAGTGAGGACTGTGAAAAACGTGCTTTTCTGCCCGTGAAACGCACGAATATCGCATAAACGGGTTTTCCTTCCAAAACACTACCGTACACTTCCCGTAACCACTCCAAATTCACTGTATAGGGGTAATTCGATGCGCTGAACACGATGCAACATACGGCAAACGCTAACATTCAACGGTTCTCGAGTTATCACCGAATTTCCTCGATTTTCGAAAAAAGCAATTTTCTGCCAAAACACTACGGTACACTTCCCTTAAACGCTTCAAATTCACTGTATATCGGTAATTCGATGTGCTGAACACGATGCAACATCCGGCAAACGCTAACATTCGACCGTTCTCGAGTTATCAGCGAATTACTCGATTTTCGAAAAAGCAATTTTCTGCCAAAACACTACCGTACACTTCCCTTAAACGCTTCAAATTCACTGTATAGGGGTAATTCGATGTGCTGAACACGATGCAACATACGGCAAACGCTAACATTCGACCGTTCTCCAGTTATCACCGAATTTCCTCGATTTTCGAAAAAAGCAATTTTCTGCCACAACACTACCGTACACTTCCCTTAAACGCTTCAAATTCACTATAGGGGTAATTCGATGTGCTGAACACGATGCAACATACGGCAAACGCTAACATTCGACCGTTCTCGAGTTATCATCAAAACAGTGAGGACTGTGAGAAAAGCAATTTTCTGCCAAAACACTACCGTACACTTCCCTTAAACGCTTCAAATTCACTGTATAGGGTAATTCGATGTGCTGAACACGATGCAACATGCGGCAAACGCTAACATTCAACGGTTCTCGAGTTATCACCGAATTTCCTCGATTTTCGAAAAAAGCAATTTTCTGCCAAAACACTACCGTACACTTCCGTTAAAAGCTTCAAATTCACTGTATAGGGGTAATTCGATGTGCTGAACACGATGCAACATGCGGCAAACGCTAACATTCGACCGTTCTCGAGTTATCATCAAAAGAGTGAGGACTGTGAAAAACGTGCTTTTCTGCCCGTGAAACGCACGAATATCGCATAAACGGGTTTTCCTTCCAAAACACTACCGTACACTTCCCGTAACCACTCCAAATTCACTGTATAGGGGTAATTCGATGCGCTGAACACGATGCAACATACGGCAAACGCTAACATTCAACGGTTCTCGAGTTATCACCGAATTCCTCGATTTTCGAAAAAAGCAATTTTCTGCCAAAACACTACCGTACACTTCCCTTAAACGCTTCAAATTCACTGTATATCGGTAATTCGATGTGCTGAACACGATGCAACATCGGCAAACGCTAACATTCGACCGTTCTCGAGTTATCAGCGAATTACTCGATTTTCGAAAAAAGCAATTTTCTGCCAAAACACTACCGTACACTTCACTTAAACGCTTCAAATTCACTGTATAGGGGTAATTCGATGTGCTGAACACGATGCAACATACGGCAAACGCTAACATTCGACCGTTCTCCAGTTATCACCGAATTTCCTCGATTTTCGAAAAAAGCAATTTTCTGCCACAACACTACCGTACAATTCCCTTAAACGCTTCAAATTCACTGTATAGGGGTAATTCGATGTGCTGAACACGATGCAACATACGGCAAACGCTAACATTCGACCGTTCTCCAGTTATCACCGAATTTCCTCAATTTTCGGAAAAAGCAATTTTCTGCCAAAAACTACCGTACACTTCTTAAACGCTTCAAATTCACTGTATAGGGTGGTTCGTTGTGCTGAACACGATGCAACATACGCCAAACGCTAACATTCGACCGTTCTCGAGTTATCATCAAAACAGTGAGGACTGTGAGAAAAGCAATTTTCTGCCAAAACACTACCGTACACTTCCCTTAAACGCTTCAAATTCACTGTATAGGGGTAATTCGATGTGCTGAACACGATGCAACATGCGGCAAACGCTAACATTCGACCGTTCTCGAGTGATCATCAAAACAGTGAGGACTGTGAGAAAAGCAATTTTCTGCCAAAACACTACCGTACACTTCCCTTAAACGCTTCAAATTCACTGTATAGGGTAATTCGATGTGCTGAACACGATGCAACATGCGGCAAACGCTAACATTCAACGGTTCTCGAGTTATCACCGAATTTCCTCGATTTTCGAAAAAAGCAATTTTCTGCCAAAACACTACCGTACACTTCCGTTAAACGCTTCAAATTCACTGTATAGGGGTAATTCGATGTGCTGAACACGATGCAACATGCGGCAAACGCTAACATTCGACCGTTCTCGAGTATCATCAAAAGTGAACTGTGACGTGCTTTTCTGCGTGAAAACGAATATCGCAATTTTCTGCCAAAACACTACCGTACACTTCCCGTAAACCTTCAAATTCACTGTATAGGGGTAATTCGATGCGCTGAACACGATGCAACATACGGCAAACGCTAACATTCAACCGTTCTCGAGTTATCACCGAATTTCGTCGATTTTCGAAAAAAGCAATTTTCTGCCAAAACACTACCGTACACTTCCCTTAAACGCTTCAAATTCACTGTATAGGGGTAATTCGATGTGCTGAACACGATGCAACATACGGCAAACGCTAACATTCGACCGTTCTCGAGTTATCATCAAAGAGTGAGGACTGTGAAAAACGTGCTTTTCTGCCGTGAAACGCAAATATCGCATAAACGGGTTTTCCTTCCAAAACACTACCGTACACTTGCCGTAACCACTCAAATTCACTGTATAGGGGTAATTCGATGCGCTGAACACGATGCAACATACGGCAAACGCTAACATTCAACGGTTCTCGAGTTATCACCGAATTTCCTCGATTTTCGAAAAAAGCAATTTTCTGCCAAAACACTACCGTACACTTCCCTTAAACGCTTCAAATTCACTGTATAGGGGTAATTCGCTGTGCTGAACACGATGCAACATACGGCAAACGCTAACATTCGACCGTTCTCGAGTTATCAGCGAATTGCTCGATTTTCGAAAAAAGCAATTTTCTGCCAAAACACTACCGTACACTTCCCTTAAACGCTTCAAATTCACTGTATAGGGTAATTCGATGTGCTGAACACGATGCAACATGCGGCAAACGCTAACATTCGACCGTTCTCGAGTGATCATCAAAGAGTGAGAACTGTGAAAAACGTGCTTTCTGCCCGTGAAACGCACGAATATCGCATAAACGGGTTTTCCTTCCAAAACACTACCGTACACTTCCCTTAAACGCTTCAAATTCACTATATAGGGGTAATTCGATGTGCTGAACACGATGCAACATACGGCAAACGCTAACATTCGACCGTTCTCCAGTTATCACTGAATTTCCTCGATTTCGAAAAAAGCAATTTTCTGCCAAAACACTACCGTACACTTCCCTTAAACGCTTCAAATTCACTGTATAGGGGTAATTCGATGTGCTGAACACGATGCAACATCCGGCAAACGCTAACATTCGACCGTTCTCGAGTTATCAGCGAATTACTCGATTTTCGAAAAAAAAAATTTTCTGCCAAAACACTACCGTACACTTCCCTTAAACGCTTCAAATTCACTGTATAGGGTAATTCGATGTGCTGAACACGATGCAACATCCGGCAAACGCTAACATTCGACCGTTCTCGAGTTATCAGCGAATTGCTCGATTTTCGAAAAAAGCAATTTTCTGCCAAAACACTACCGTACACTTCCGTTAAACGCTTCAAATTCACTGTATAGGGGTAATTCGATGTGCTGAACACGATGCAATATGCGGCAAACGCTAACATTCGACCGTTCTCGAGTTATCATCAAAGAGTGAGGACTGTGAAAAACGTGCTTTTCTGCCCGTGAAACGCACGAATATCGCATAAACGGGTTTTCTCTCCAAAACACTACCGTACACTCCCGTAACCACTCCAAATTCACTGTATAGGGGTAATTCGATGCGCTGAACACGATGCAACATACGGCAAACGCTAACATTCAACGGTTCTCGAGTTATCACCGAATTCTCGATTTTCGAAAAAAGCAATTTTCTGCCAAAACACTACCGTACACTTCCTTAAACGCTTCAAATTCACTGTATAGGGTAATTCGATGTGCTGAACACGATGCAACATACGGCAAACGCTAACATTCGACCGTTCTCGAGTTATCATCAAAAGAGTGAGGACTGTGAAAACGTGCTTTTCTGCCCGTGAAACGCACGAATATCGCATAAACGGGTTTTCCTTCCAAAACACTACCGTACACTTCCCGTAACCACTCCAAATTCACTGTATAGGGGTAATTCGATGCGCTGAACACGATGCAACATACGGCAAACGCTAACATTCAACGGTTCTCGAGTTATCACCGAATTTCCTCGATTTCGAAAAAAGCAATTTTCTGCCAATACACTACCGTACACTTCCCTTAAACGCTTCAATTCACTGTATAGGGGTATTCGCTGTGCTGAACACGATGCAACATACGGCAAACGCTAACATTCGACGTTCTCCCAGTTATCACTGAATGTCCCTCGATTTTCGAAAAAAGCAATTTTCTGCCAAAACACTACCGTACACTTCCCTTAAACGCTTCAAATTCACTGTATAGGGGTAATTCGATGTGCTGAAACACGATGCAACATCCGGCAAACGCTAACATTCGACCGTTCTCGAGTTATCAGCGAATTGCTCGATTTTCGAAAAAAAGCAATTTTCTGCCAAAACACTACCGACACTTCCGTTAAACGCTTCAAATTCACTGTATAGGGGTAATTCGATGTGCTGAACACGATGCACATGCGGCAAACGCTAACATTCGACCGTTTCTCGAGTTATCATCAAAAGAGTGAGGACTGTGAAAAACGTGCTTTTCTGCCCGTGAAACGCACGAATATCGCATAAACGGGTTTTCCTTCCAAAACACTACCGTACACTCCCCGTAACCACTCCAAATTCACTGTATAGGGTAATTCGATGCGCTGAACACGATGCAACATACGGCAAACGCTAACATTCAACGGTTCTCGAGTTATCACCGAATTTCCTCGATTTTCGAAAAAAGCAATTTTCTGCCAAAACACTACCGTACACTTCCCTTAAACGCTTCAAATTCACTGTATAGGGGTAATTCGATGTGCTGAACACGATGCAACATACGGCAAACGCTAACATTTCGACCGTTCTCGAGTTATCATCAAAAGAGTGAGGACTGTGAAAAACGTGCTTTTCTGCCCGTGAAACGCACGAATATCGCATAAACGGGTTTTCCTTCCAAAACACTACCGTACACTTCCCGTAACCACTCCAAATTCACTGTATAGGGGTATTCGATGCGCTGAACACGATGCAACATACGGCAAACGCTAACATTCAACGGTTCTCGAGTTATCACCGAATTTCCTCGATTTTCGAAAAAAGCAATTTTCTGCCAAAACACTACCGTACACTTCCCGTAAACGCTTCAAATTCACTGTATAGGGGTAATTCGCTGTGCTGAACACGATGCAACATACGGCAAACGCTAACATTCGACCGTTCTCCAGTTATCACCGAATGTCCTCGATTTTCGAAAAAAAGCAATTTTCTGCCAAAACACTACCGTACACTTCCCTTAAACGCTTCAAATTCACTGTATAGGGGTAATTCGATGTGCTGAACACGATGCAACATCCGGCAAACGCTAACATTCGACCGTTCTCGAGTTATCAGCGAATTACTCGATTTTCGAAAAAAAAAATTTTCTGCCAAAACACTACCGTACACTTCCCTTAAACGCTTCAAATTCACTGTATAGGGGTAATTCGATGTGCTGAACACGATGCAACATCCGGCAAACGCTAACATTCGCCCGTTCTCGAGTTATCAGCGAATTGCTCGATTTTCGAAAAAAGCAATTTTCTGCCAAAACACTACCGTACACTTCCGTTAAACGCTTCAAATTCACTGTATAGGGGTAATTCGATGTGCTGAACACGAGGCAACATGCGGCAAACGCTAACATTCGACCGTTCTCGAGTTATCATCAAAAGAGTGAGAACTGTGAAAAACGTGCTTTTCTGCCCGTGAAACGCACGAATATCGCATAAACGGGTTTTCCTTCCAAAACTCTACCGTACACTTCCCTTAAACGCTTCAAATTCACTATATAGGGGT
This sequence comes from Asobara japonica, assembly GCA_026005395.1. Lineage (NCBI taxonomy): Eukaryota > Metazoa > Arthropoda > Insecta > Hymenoptera > Braconidae > Asobara > Asobara japonica. The sequence continues at coordinate 44,326 of BQMI01000177.1, read as the reverse complement.
AATTCGATGTGCTGAACACGATGCAACATACGGTAAACGCTAACATTCGACCGTTCTCCAGTTATCACTGAATTTCCTCGATTTTCGAAAAAAGCAATTTTCTGCCAAAACACTACCGTACACTTCCCTTAAACGCTTCAAATTCACTGTATAGGGGTAATTCGATGTGCTGAACACGATGCAACATACGGCAAACGCTAACATTCGACCGTTCTCCAGTTATCACCGAATTTCCTCAATTTTCGGAAAAAGCAATTTTCTGCCAAAAAACTACCGTACACTTCTCTTAAACGCTTCAAATTCACTGTATAGGGGTGGTTCGTTGTGCTGAACACGATGCAACATACGCCAAACGCTAACATTCGACCGTTCTCGAGTTATCATCAAAACAGTGAGGACTGTGAGAAAAGCAATTTTCTGCCAAAACACTACCGTACACTTCCCTTAAACGCTTCAAATTCACTGTATAGGGGTAATTCGATGTGCTGAACACGATGCAACATGCGGCAAACGCTAACATTCGACCGTTCTCGAGTGATCATCAAAACAGTGAGGACTGTGAGAAAAGCAATTTTCTGCCAAAACACTACCGTACACTTCCCTTAAACGCTTCAAATTCACTGTATAGGGGTAATTCGATGTGCTGAACACGATGCAACATGCGGCAAACGCTAACATTCGACCGTTCTCGAGTTATCATCAAAAGAGTGAGGACTGTGAAAAACGTGCTTTTCTGCCCGTGAAACGCACGAATATCGCATAAACGGGTTTTCCTTCCAAAACACTACCGTACACTTCCCGTAACCACTCCAAATTCACTGTATAGGGGTAATTCGATGCGCTGAACACGATGCAACATACGCCAAACGCTAACATTCGACCGTTCTCGAGTTATCATCAAACAGTGAGGACTGTGAGAAAAGCAATTTTCTGCCAAAACACTACCGTACACTTCCCTTAAACGCTTCAAATTCACTGTATAGGGGTAATTCGATGTGCTGAACACGATGCAACATGCGGCAAACGCTAACATTCGACCGTTCTCGAGTGATCATCAAAAGAGTGAGAACTGTGAAAAACGTGCTTTTCTGCCCGTGAAACGCACGAATATCGCATAAACGGGTTTTCCTTCCAAAACACTACCGTACACTTCCCTTAAACGCTTCAAATTCACTATATAGGGGTAATTCGATGTGCTGAACACGATGCAACATACGGCAAACGCTCACATTCGACCGTTCTCGAGTTATCATCAAAACAGTGAGGACTGTGAGAAAAGCAATTTTCTGCCAAAACACTACCGTACACTTCCTTAAACGCTTCAAATTCACTGTATAGGGGTAATTCGATGTGCTGAACACGATGCAACATGCGGCAAACGCTAACATTCAACGGTTCTCGAGTTATCACCGAATTTCCTCGATTTTCGAAAAAAGCAATTTTCTGCCAAAACACTACCGTACACTTCCGTTAAACGCTTCAAATTCACTGTATAGGGGTAATTCGATGTGCTGAACACGATGCAACATGCGGCAAACGCTAACATTCGACCGTTCTCGAGTTATCATCAAAAGAGTGAGGACTGTGAAAAACGTGCTTTTCTGCCCGTGAAACGCACGAATATCGCATAAACGGGTTTTCCTTCCAAAACACTACCGTACACTTCCCGTAACCACTCCAAATTCACTGTATAGGGGTAATTCGATGCGCTGAACACGATGCAACATACGGCAAACGCTAACATTCAACGGTTCTCGAGTTATCACCGAATTTCCTCGATTTTCGAAAAAAGCAATTTTCTGCCAAAACACTACCGTACACTTCCCTTAAACGCTTCAAATTCACTGTATATCGGTAATTCGATGTGCTGAACACGATGCAACATTCGGCAAACGCTAACATTCGACCGTTCTCGAGTTATCAGCGAATTACTCGATTTTCGAAAAAAGCAATTTTCTGCCAAAACACTACCGTACACTTCCCTTAAACGCTTCAAATTCACTGTATAGGGGTAATTCGATGTGCTGAACACGATGCAACATCCGGCAAACGCTAACATTCGACCGTTCTCGAGTTATCAGCGAATTGCTCGATTTTCGAAAAAAGCAATTTTCTGCCAAAACACTACCGTACACTTCCGTTAAACGCTTCAAATTCACTGTATAGGGGTAATTCGATGTGCTGAACACGATGCAACATGCGGCAAACGCTAACATTCGACCGTTCTCGAGTTATCATCAAAAGAGTGAGGACTGTGAAAAACGTGCTTTTCTGCCCGTGAAACGCACGAATATCGCATAAACGGGTTTTCCTTCCAAAACACTACCGTACACTTCCCGTAACCACTCCAAATTCACTGTATAGGGGTAATTCGATGCGCTGAACACGATGCAACATACGCCAAACGCTAACATTCGACCGTTCTCGAGTTATCATCAAAACAGTGAGGACTGTGAGAAAAGCAATTTTCTGCCAAAACACTACCGTACACTTCCCTTAAACGCTTCAAATTCACTGTATAGGGGTAATTCGATGTGCTGAACACGATGCAACATGCGGCAAACGCTAACATTCGACCGTTCTCGAGTGATCATCAAAAGAGTGAGAACTGTGAAAAACGTGCTTTTCTGCCCGTGAAACGCACGAATATCGCATAAACGGATTTTCCTTCCAAAACACCACCGTACACTTCCCTTAAACGCTTCAAATTCACTATATAGGGGTAATTCGATGTGCTGAACACGATGCAACATACGGCAAACGCTAACATTCGACCGTTCTCCAGTTATCACTGAATTTCCTCGATTTTCGAAAAAAGCAATTTTCTGCCAAAACACTACCGTACACTTCCCTTAAACGCTTCAAATTCACTGTATAGGGGTAATTCGATGTGCTGAACACGATGCAACATCCGGCAAACGCTAACATTCGGCCGTTCTCGAGTTATCAGCGAATTACTCGATTTTCGAAAAAAGAATTTTCCTGCCAAAACACTACCGTACACTTCCCTTAAACGCTTCAAATTCACTGTATAGGGGTAATTCGATGTGCTGAACACGATGCAACATCCGGCAAACGCTAACATTCGACCGTTCTCGAGTTATCAGCGAATTGCTCGATTTTCGAAAAAAGCAATTTTCTGCCAAAACACTACCGTACACTTCCGTTAAACGCTTCAAATTCACTGTATAGGGGTAATTCGATGTGCTGAACACGATGCAAACATGCGGCAAACGCTAACATTCGACCGTTCTCGAGTTATCATCAAAAGAGTGAGGACTGTGAAAAACGTGCTTTTCTGCCCGTGAAACGCACGAATATCGCATAAACGGGTTTTCCTTCCAAAACACTACCGTACACTCCCCGTAACCACTCCAAATTCACTGTATAGGGGTAATTCGATGCGCTGAACACGATGCAACATACGGCAAACGCTAACATTCAACGGTTCTCGAGTTATCACCGAATTTCCTCGATTTTCGAAAAAAAGCAATTTTCTGCCAAAACACTACCGTACACTTCCCTTAAACGCTTCAAATTCACTGTATAGGGGTAATTCGATGTGCTGAACACGATGCAACATACGGCAAACGCTAACATTCGACCGTTCTCGAGTTATCATCAAAAGAGTGAGGACTGTGAAAAACGTGCTTTTCTGCCCGTGAAACGCACGAATATCGCATAAACGGGTTTTCCTTCCAAAACACTACCGTACACTTCCCGTAACCACTCCAAATTCACTGTATAGGGGTAATTCGATGCGCTGAACACGATGCAACATACGGCAAACGCTAACATTCAACGGTTCTCGTGTTATCACCGAATTTCCTCGATTTTCGAAAAAAAGCAATTTTCTGCCAAAACACTACCGTACACGTCCCTTAAACGCTTCAAATTCACTGTATAGGGGTAATTCGCTGTGCTGAACACGATGCAACATACGGCAAACGCTAACATTCGACCGTTCTCGAGTTATCAGCGAATTGCTCGATTTTCGAAAAAAGCAATTTTCTGCCAAAACACTACCGTACACTTCCCTTAAACGCTTCAAATTCACTGTATAGGGGTAATTCGATGTGCTGAACACGATGCAACATGCGGCAAACGCTAACATTCGACCGTTCTCGAGTGATCATCAAAAGAGTGAGAACTGTGAAAAAACGTGCTTTTCTGCCCGTGAAACGCACGAATATCGCATAAACGGGTTTTCCTTCCAAAACACTACCGTACACTTCCCTTAAACGCTTCAAATTCACTATATAGGGGTAATTCGATGTGCTGAACACGATGCAACATACGGCAAACGCTAACATTCGACCGTTCTCCAGTTATCACTGAATTTCCTCGATTTTCGAAAAAAGCAATTTTCTGCCAAAACACTACCGTACACTTCCCTTAAACGCTTCAAATTCACTGTATAGGGGTAATTCGATGTGCTGAACACGATGCAACATCCGCAAACGCTAACATTCGACCGTTCTCGAGTTATCAGCGAATTACTCGATTTTCGAAAAAAAAAATTTTCTGCCAAAACACTACCGTACACTTCCCTTAAACGCTTCAAATTCACTGTATAGGGGTAATTCGATGTGCTGAACACGATGCAACATCCGGCAAACGCTAACATTCGACCGTTCTCGAGTTATCAGCGAATTGCTCGATTTTCGAAAAAAGCAATTTTCTGCCAAAACACTACCGTACACTTCCGTTAAACGCTTCAAATTCACTGTATAGGGGTAATTCGATGTGCTGAACACGATGCAACATGCGGCAAACGCTAACATTCGACCGTTCTCGAGTTATCATCAAAAGAGTGAGGACTGTGAAAAACGTGCTTTTCTGCCCGTGAAACGCACGAATATCGCATAAACGGGTTTTCCTTCCAAAACACTACCGTACACTCCCCGTAACCACTCCAAATTCACTGTATAGGGGTAATTCGATGCGCTGAACACGATGCAACATACGGCAAACGCTAACATTCAACGGTTCTCGAGTTATCACCGAATTTCCTCGATTTTCGAAAAAAAGCAATTTTCTGCCAAAACACTACCGTACACTTCCCTTAAACGCTTCAAATTCACTGTATAGGGGTAATTCGATGTGCTGAACACGATGCAACATACGGCAAACGCTAACATTCGACCGTTCTCGAGTTATCATCAAAAGAGTGAGGACTGTGAAAAACGTGCTTTTCTGCCCGTGAAACGCACGAATATCGCATAAACGGGTTTTCCTTCCAAAACACTACCGTACACTTCCCGTAACCACTCCAAATTCACTGTATAGGGGTAATTCGATGCGCTGAACACGATGCAACATACGGCAAACGCTAACATTCAACGGTTCTCGAGTTATCACCGAATTTCCTCGATTTTCGAAAAAAGCAATTTTCTGCCAAAACACTACCGTACACTTCCCGTAAACGCTTCAAATTCACTGTATAGGGGTAATTCGCTGTGCTGAACACGATGCAACATACGGCAAACGCTAACATTCGACCGTTCTCCAGTTATCACTGAATGTCCTCGATTTTCGAAAAAAGCAATTTTCTGCCAAAACACTACCGTACACTTCCCTTAAACGCTTCAAATTCACTGTATAGGGGTAATTCGATGTGCTGAACACGATGCAACATCCGGCAAACGCTAACATTCGACCGTTCTCGAGTTATCAGCGAATTACTCGATTTTCGAAAAAAAAAATTTTCTGCCAAAACACTACCGTACACTTCCCTTAAACGCTTCAAATTCACTGTATAGGGGTAATTCGATGTGCTGAACACGATGCAACATCCGGCAAACGCTAACATTCGCCCGTTCTCGAGTTATCAGCGAATTGCTCGATTTTCGAAAAAAGCAATTTTCTGCCAAAACACTACCGTACACTTCCGTTAAACGCTTCAAATTCACTGTATAGGGGTAATTCGATGTGCTGAACACGAGGCAACATGCGGCAAACGCTAACATTCGACCGTTCTCGAGTTATCATCAAAAGAGTGAGAACTGTGAAAAACGTGCTTTTCTGCCCGTGAAACGCACGAATATCGCATAAACGGGTTTTCCTTCCAAAACTCTACCGTACACTTCCCTTAAACGCTTCAAATTCACTATATAGGGGTAATTCGATGTGCTGAACACGATGCAACATACGGTAAACGCTAACATTCGACCGTTCTCCAGTTATCACTGAATTTCCTCGATTTTCGAAAAAAGCAATTTTCTGCCAAAACACTACCGTACACTTCCCTTAAACGCTTCAAATTCACTGTATAGGGGTAATTCGATGTGCTGAACACGATGCAACATACGGCAAACGCTAACATTCGACCGTTCTCCAGTTATCACCGAATTTCCTCAATTTTCGGAAAAAGCAATTTTCTGCCAAAAAACTACCGTACACTTCTCTTAAACGCTTCAAATTCACTGTATAGGGGTGGTTCGTTGTGCTGAACACGATGCAACATACGCCAAACGCTAACATTCGACCGTTCTCGAGTTATCATCAAAACAGTGAGGACTGTGAGAAAAGCAATTTTCTGCCAAAACACTACCGTACACTTCCCTTAAACGCTTCAAATTCACTGTATAGGGGTAATTCGATGTGCTGAACACGATGCAACATGCGGCAAACGCTAACATTCGACCGTTCTCGAGTGATCATCAAACAGTGAGGACTGTGAGAAAAGCAATTTTCTGCCAAAACACTACCGTACACTTCCCTTAAACGCTTCAAATTCACTGTATAGGGGTAATTCGATGTGCTGAACACGATGCAACATGCGGCAAACGCTAACATTCAACGGTTCTCGAGTTATCACCGAATTTCCTCGATTTTCGAAAAAAAGCAATTTTCTGCCAAAACACTACCGTACACTTCCGTTAAACGCTTCAAATTCACTGTATAGGGGTAATTCGATGTGCTGAACACGATGCAACATGCGGCAAACGCTAACATTCGACCGTTCTCGAGTTATCATCAAAAGAGTGAGGACTGTGAAAAACGTGCTTTTCTGCCCGTGAAACGCACGAATATCGCATAAACGGGTTTTCCTTCCAAAACACTACCGTACACTTCCCGTAACCACTCCAAATTCACTGTATAGGGGTAATTCGATGCGCTGAACACGATGCAACATACGCCAAACGCTAACATTCGACCGTTCTCGAGTTATCATCAAAACAGTGAGGACTGTGAGAAAAGCAATTTTCTGCCAAAACACTACCGTACACTTCCCTTAAACGCTTCAAATTCACTGTATAGGGGTAATTCGATGTGCTGAACACGATGCAACATGCGGCAAACGCTAACATTCGACCGTTCTCGAGTGATCATCAAAAGAGTGAGAACTGTGAAAAACGTGCTTTTCTGCCCGTGAAACGCACGAATATCGCATAAACGGGTTTTCCTTCCAAAACACTACCGTACACTTCCCTTAAACGCTTCAAATTCACTATATAGGGGTAATTCGATGTGCTGAACACGATGCAACATACGGCAAACGCTAACATTCGACCGTTCTCCAGTTATCACTGAATTTCCTCGATTTTCGAAAAAAGCAATTTTCTGCCAAAACACTACCGTACACTTCCCTTAAACGCTTCAAATTCACTGTATAGGGGTAATTCGATGTGCTGAACACGATGCAACATCCGGCAAACGCTAACATTCGGCCGTTCTCGAGTTATCAGCGAATTACTCGATTTTCGAAAAAAAAAATTTTCTGCCAAAACACTACCGTACACTTCCCTTAAACGCTTCAAATTCACTGTATAGGGGTAATTCGATGTGCTGAACACGATGCAACATCCGGCAAACGCTAACATTCGACCGTTCTCGAGTTATCAGCGAATTGCTCGATTTTCGAAAAAAGCAATTTTCTGCCAAAACACTACCGTACACTTCCGTTAAACGCTTCAAATTCACTGTATAGGGGTAATTCGATGTGCTGAACACGATGCAACATGCGGCAAACGCTAACATTCGACCGTTCTCGAGTTATCATCAAAAGAGTGAGGACTGTGAAAAACGTGCTTTTCTGCCCGTGAAACGCACGAATATCGCATAAACGGGTTTTCCTTCCAAAACACTACCGTACACTCCCCGTAACCACTCCAAATTCACTGTATAGGGGTAATTCGATGCGCTGAACACGATGCAACATACGGCAAACGCTAACATTCAACGGTTCTCGAGTTATCACCGAATTTCCTCGATTTTCGAAAAAAGCAATTTTCTGCCAAAACACTACCGTACACTTCCCTTAAACGCTTCAAATTCACTGTATAGGGGTAATTCGATGTGCTGAACACGATGCAACATACGGCAAACGCTAACATTCGACCGTTCTCGAGTTATCATCAAAAGAGTGAGGACTGTGAAAAACGTGCTTTTCTGCCCGTGAAACGCACGAATATCGCATAAACGGGTTTTCCTTCCAAAACACTACCGTACACTTCCCGTAACCACTCCAAATTCACTGTATAGGGGTAATTCGATGCGCTGAACACGATGCAACATACGGCAAACGCTAACATTCAACGGTTCTCGTGTTATCACCGAATTTCCTCGATTTTCGAAAAAAGCAATTTTCTGCCAAAACACTACCGTACACGTCCCTTAAACGCTTCAAATTCACTGTATAGGGGTAATTCGCTGTGCTGAACACGATGCAACATACGGCAAACGCTAACATTCGACCGTTCTCGAGTTATCAGCGAATTGCTCGATTTTCGAAAAAAGCAATTTTCTGCCAAAACACTACCGTACACTTCCCTTAAACGCTTCAAATTCACTGTATAGGGGTAATTCGATGTGCTGAACACGATGCAACATGCGGCAAACGCTAACATTCGACCGTTCTCGAGTGATCATCAAAAGAGTGAGAACTGTGAAAAACGTGCTTTTCTGCCCGTGAAACGCACGAATATCGCATAAACGGGTTTTCCTTCCAAAACACTACCGTACACTTCCCTTAAACGCTTCAAATTCACTATATAGGGGTAATTCGATGTGCTGAACACGATGCAACATACGGCAAACGCTAACATTCGACCGTTCTCCAGTTATCACTGAATTTCCTCGATTTTCGAAAAAAGCAATTTTCTGCCAAAACACTACCGTACACTTCCCTTAAACGCTTCAAATTCACTGTATAGGGGTAATTCGATGTGCTGAACACGATGCAACATCCGGCAAACGCTAACATTCGACCGTTCTCGAGTTATCAGCGAATTACTGGATTTTCGAAAAAAGCAATTTTCTGCCAAGACCCTGCCGTACACTTCCCTTAAGCGCTTCAAATTCACTGTATAGGGGTAATTCGATGTGCTAAACACGATGCAACATACGGCAAACGCTAACATTCGACCGTTCTCCAGTTATCACCGAATTTCCTCAATTTTCGGAAAAAGCAATTTTCTGCCAAAACACTACCGTACACTTCTCTTAAACGCTTCAAATTCACTGTATAGGGGTGGTTCGATGTGCTGAACACGATGCAACATACGCCAAATGCTAACATTCGACCGTTCTCGAGTTATCATCAAAACAGTGAGGACTGTGAGAAAAGCAATTTTCTGCCAAAACACTACCGTACACTTCCCATAAACGCTTCAAATTCACTGTATAGGGGTAATTCGATGTGCTGAACACGATGCAACATGCGGCAAACGCTAACATTCGACCGTTCTCGAGTTATCATCAAAAGAGTGAGAACTGTGAAAAACGTGCTTTTCTGCCCGTGAAACGCACGAATATCGCATAAACGGGTTTTCCATCCAAAACTCTACCGTACACTTCCCTTAAACGCTTCAAATTCACTTTATAGGGGTAATTCGATGTGCTGAACACGATGCAACATACGGCAAACGCTAACATTCGACCGTTCTCGAGTTATCATCAAAAGAGTGAGGACTGTGAGAAAAGCAATTTTCTGCCAAAACACTACCGTACACTTCCCTTAAACGCTTCAAATTCACTGTATAGGGGTAATTCGATGTGCTGAACACAATGCAACATCCGGCAAACGCTAACATTCGACCGTTCTCGAGTTATCAGCGAATTACTCGATTTTCGAAAAAAGCAATTTTCTGCCAAAACACTACCGTACACTTCCCTTAAACGCTTCAAATTCACTGTATAGGGGTAATTCGATGTGCTGAACACGATGCAACATGCGGCAAACGCTAACATTCGACCGTTCTCGAGTTATCATCAAAAGAGTGAGGACTGTGAAAAACGTGCTTTTCTGCCCGTGAAACGCACGAATATCGCATAAACGGGTTTTCCTTCCAAAACACTACCGTACACTTCCCGTAACCACTCCAAATTCACTGTATAGGGGTAATTCGATGCGCTGAACACGATGCAACATACGGCAAACGCTAACATTCAACGGTTCTCGAGTTATCACCGAATTTCCTCGATTTTCGAAAAAAGCAATTTTCTGCCAAAACACTACCGTACACTTCCCTTAAACGCTTCAAATTCACTGTATAGGGGTAATTCGATGTGCTGAACACGATGCAACATCCGGCAAACGCTAACATTCGACCGTTCTCGAGTTATCAGCGAATTACTCGATTTTCGAAAAAAGCAATTTTCTGCCAAAACACTACCGTACACTTCCCTTAAACGCTTCAAATTCACTGTATAGGGGTAATTCGATGTGCTGAACACGATGCAACATCCGGCAAACGCTAACATTCGACCGTTCTCGAGTTATCAGCGAATTGCTCGATTTTCGAAAAAAGCAATTTTCTGCCAAAACACTACCGTACACTTCCGTTAAACGCTTCAAATTCACTGTATAGGGGTAATTCGATGTGCTGAACACGATGCAACATGCGGCAAATGCTAACATTCGACCGTTCTCGAGTTATCATCAAAAGAGTGAGGACTGTGAAAAACGTGCTTTTCTGCCCGTGAAACGCACGAATATCGCATAAACGGGTTTTCCTTCCAAAACACTACCGTACACTTCCCGTAACCACTCCAAATTCACTGTATAGGGGTAATTCGATGCGCTGAACACGATGCAACATACGGCAAACGCTAACATTCAACGGTTCTCGAGTTATCACCGAATTTCCTCGATTTTCGAAAAAAGCAATTTTCTGCCAAAACACTACCGTACACTTCCCTTAAACGCTTCAAATTCACTGTATAGGGGTAATTCGATGTGCTGAACACGATGCAACATACGGCAAACGCTAACATTCGACCGTTCTCGAGTTATCATCAAAACAGTGAGGACTGTGAGAAAAGCAATTTTCTGCCAAAACACTACCGTACACTTCCCTTAAACGCTTCAAATTCACTGTATAGGGGTAATTCGATGTGCTGAACACGATGCAACATGCGGGAAACGCTAACATTCGACCGTTCTCGAGTTATCATCAAAAGAGTGAGAACTGTGAAAAACGTGCTTTTCTGCCCGTGAAACGCACGAATATCGCATAAACGGGTTTTCCTTCCAAAACTCTACCGTACACTTCCCTTAAACGCTTCAAATTCACTATATAGGGGTAATTCGATGTGCTGAACACGATGCAACATACGGCAAACGCTAACATTCGACCGTTCTCGAGTTATCATCAAAACAGTGAGGACTGTGAGAAAAGCAATTTTCTGCCAAAAAACTACCGTACACTTCCCTAAAACGCTTCAAATTCACTGTATAGGGTAATTCGATGTGCTGAACACGATGCAACATCCGGCAAACGCTAACATTCGACCGTTCTCGAGTTATCAGCGAATTGCTCGATTTTCGAAAAAAGCAATTTTCTGCCAAAACACTACCGTACACTTCCGTTAAACGCTTCAAATTCACTGTATAGGGGTAATTCGATGTGCTGAACACGATGCAACATGCGGCAAACGCTAACATTCGACCGTTCTCGAGTTATCATCAAAAGAGTGAGGACTGTGAAAAACGTGCTTTTCTGCCCGTGAAACGCACGAATATCGCATAAACGGGTTTTCCTTCCAAAACACTACCGTACACTTCCCGTAACCACTCCAAATTCACTGTATAGGGGTAATTCGATGCGCTGAACACGATGCAACATACGGCAAACGCTAACATTCAACGGTTCTCGAGTTATCACCGAATTTCCTCGATTTTCGAAAAAAAGCAATTTTCTGCCAAAACACTACCGTACACTTCCGTTAAACGCTTCAAATTCACTGTATAGGGGTAATTCGATGTGCTGAACACGATGCAATATACGGCAAACGCTAACATTCGACCGTTCTCCAGTTATCACTGAATTTCCTCGATTTTCGAAAAAAGCAATTTTCTGCCAAAACACTACCGTACACTTCCCTTAAACGCTTCAAATTCACTGTATACGGGTAATTCGATGTGCTGAACACGATGCAACATCCGGCAAATGCTAACATTTGACCGTTCTCGAGTTATCATCAAAATAGTGAGGACTGTGAAAAACGTGCTTTTCTGCCCGTGAAACGCACGAATATCGCATAAACGGGTTTTCCATCCAAAACACTACCGTACACTTCCCGTAAGCACTCCAAATTCATTGTATAAGGGTAATTCGATGCGCTGAACACGATGCAACATACGGCAAACGCTAACATTCAACGGTTCTCGAGTTATCACCGAATTTCCTCGATTTTCGAAAAAAGCAATTTTCTGCCAAAACACTACCGTACACTTCCCTTAAACGCTTCAAATTCACTGTATAGGGGTAATTCGATGTGCTGAAACACGATGCAACATACGGCAAACGCTAACATTCAACGGTTCTCGAGTTATCACCGAATTTCCTCGATTTTCGAAAAAAGCAATTTTCTGCCAAAACACTACCGTACACTTCCCTTAAACGCTTCAAATTCACTGTATAGGGGTAATTCGATGTGCTGAACACGATGCAACATCCGACAAACGCTAACATTCGACCGTTCTCGAGTTATCAGCGAATTACTGGATTTTCGAAAAAAGCAATTTTCTGCCAAAACACTACCGTACACTTCCTTAAACGCTTCAAATTCACTGTATAGGGGTAATTCGATGTGCTGAACACGATGCAACATGCGGCAAACGCTAACATTCGACCGTTCTCGAGTTATCATCAAAAGAGTGAGAACTGTGAAAAACGTGCTTTTCTGCCCGTGAAACGCACGAATATCGCATAAACGGGTTTTCCTTCCAAAACTCTACCGTACACTTCCCTTAAACGCTTCAAATTCACTATATAGGGGTAATTCGATGTGCTGAACACGATGCAACATACGGCAAACGCTAACATTCGACCGTTCTCCAGTTATCACCGAATTTCCTCAATTTTCGGAAAAAGCAATTTTCTGCCAAAACACTACCGTACACTTCTCTTAAACGCTTCAAATTCACTGTATAGGGGTAGGTTCGTTGTGCTGAACACGATGCAACATACGCCAAACGCTAACATTCGACCGTTCTCGAGTTATCATCAAAACAGTGAGGACTGTGAGAAAAGCAATTTTCTGCCAAAACACTACCGTACACTTCCCATAAACGCTTCAAATTCACTGTATAGGGGTAATTCGATGTGCTGAACACGATGCAACATGCGGCAAACGCTAACATTCGACCGTTCTCGAGTTATCATCAAAAGAGTGAGAACTGTGAAAAACGTGCTTTTCTGCCCGTGAAACGCACGAATATCGCATAAACGGGTTTTCCTTCCAAAACTCTACCGTACACTTCCCTTAAACGCTTCAAATTCACTATATAGGGGTAATTCGATGTGCTGAACACGATGCAATATACGGCAAACGCTAACATTCGACCGTTCTCGAGTTATCATCAAACAGTGAGGACTGTGAGAAAAAGCAATTTTCTGCCAAAACACTACCGTACACTTCCCTTAAACGCTTCAAATTCACTGTATAGGGGTAATTCGATGTGCTGAACACGATGCAACATGCGGCAAACGCTAACATTCAACGGTTCTCGAGTTATCACCGAATTTCCTCGATTTTCGAAAAAAGCAATTTTCTGCCAAAACACTACCGTACACTTCCGTTAAACGCTTCAAATTCACTGTATAGGGGTAATTCGATGTGCTGAACACGATGCAACATGCGGCAAACGCTAACATTCGACCGTTCTCGAGTTATCATCAAAAGAGTGAGGACTGTGAAAAACGTGCTTTTCTGCCCGTGAAACGCACGAATATCGCATAAACGGGTTTTCCTTCCAAAACACTACCGTACACTTCCCGTAACCACTCCAAATTCACTGTATAGGGGTAATTCGATGCGCTGAACACGATGCAACATACGGCAAACGCTAACATTCAACGGTTCTCGAGTTATCACCGAATTTCCTCGATTTTCGAAAAAAAGCAATTTTCTGCCAAAACACTACGGTACACTTCCCTTAAACGCTTCAAATTCACTGTATATCGGTAATTCGATGTGCTGAACACGATGCAACATCCGGCAAACGCTAACATTCGACCGTTCTCGAGTTATCAGCGAATTACTCGATTTTCGAAAAAAGCAATTTTCTGCCAAAACACTACCGTACACTTCCCTTAAACGCTTCAAATTCACTGTATAGGGGTAATTCGATGTGCTGAACACGATGCAACATACGGCAAACGCTAACATTCGACCGTTCTCCAGTTATCACCGAATTTCCTCGATTTTCGAAAAAAGCAATTTTCTGCCACAACACTACCGTACACTTCCCTTAAACGCTTCAAATTCACTATATAGGGGTAATTCGATGTGCTGAACACGATGCAACATACGGCAAACGCTAACATTCGACCGTTCTCGAGTTATCATCAAAACAGTGAGGACTGTGAGAAAAGCAATTTTCTGCCAAAACACTACCGTACACTTCCCTTAAACGCTTCAAATTCACTGTATAGGGGTAATTCGATGTGCTGAACACGATGCAACATGCGGCAAACGCTAACATTCAACGGTTCTCGAGTTATCACCGAATTTCCTCGATTTTCGAAAAAAGCAATTTTCTGCCAAAACACTACCGTACACTTCCGTTAAAAGCTTCAAATTCACTGTATAGGGGTAATTCGATGTGCTGAACACGATGCAACATGCGGCAAACGCTAACATTCGACCGTTCTCGAGTTATCATCAAAAGAGTGAGGACTGTGAAAAACGTGCTTTTCTGCCCGTGAAACGCACGAATATCGCATAAACGGGTTTTCCTTCCAAAACACTACCGTACACTTCCCGTAACCACTCCAAATTCACTGTATAGGGGTAATTCGATGCGCTGAACACGATGCAACATACGGCAAACGCTAACATTCAACGGTTCTCGAGTTATCACCGAATTTCCTCGATTTTCGAAAAAAGCAATTTTCTGCCAAAACACTACCGTACACTTCCCTTAAACGCTTCAAATTCACTGTATATCGGTAATTCGATGTGCTGAACACGATGCAACATCCGGCAAACGCTAACATTCGACCGTTCTCGAGTTATCAGCGAATTACTCGATTTTCGAAAAAAGCAATTTTCTGCCAAAACACTACCGTACACTTCACTTAAACGCTTCAAATTCACTGTATAGGGGTAATTCGATGTGCTGAACACGATGCAACATACGGCAAACGCTAACATTCGACCGTTCTCCAGTTATCACCGAATTTCCTCGATTTTCGAAAAAAGCAATTTTCTGCCACAACACTACCGTACAATTCCCTTAAACGCTTCAAATTCACTGTATAGGGGTAATTCGATGTGCTGAACACGATGCAACATACGGCAAACGCTAACATTCGACCGTTCTCCAGTTATCACCGAATTTCCTCAATTTTCGGAAAAAGCAATTTTCTGCCAAAAAACTACCGTACACTTCTCTTAAACGCTTCAAATTCACTGTATAGGGGTGGTTCGTTGTGCTGAACACGATGCAACATACGCCAAACGCTAACATTCGACCGTTCTCGAGTTATCATCAAAACAGTGAGGACTGTGAGAAAAGCAATTTTCTGCCAAAACACTACCGTACACTTCCCTTAAACGCTTCAAATTCACTGTATAGGGGTAATTCGATGTGCTGAACACGATGCAACATGCGGCAAACGCTAACATTCGACCGTTCTCGAGTGATCATCAAAACAGTGAGGACTGTGAGAAAAGCAATTTTCTGCCAAAACACTACCGTACACTTCCTTAAACGCTTCAAATTCACTGTATAGGGGTAATTCGATGTGCTGAACACGATGCAACATGCGGCAAACGCTAACATTCAACGGTTCTCGAGTTATCACCGAATTTCCTCGATTTTCGAAAAAAGCAATTTTCTGCCAAAACACTACCGTACACTTCCGTTAAACGCTTCAAATTCACTGTATAGGGGTAATTCGATGTGCTGAACACGATGCAACATCCGGCAAACGCTAACATTCGACCGTTCTCGAGTTATCAGCGAATTACTCGATTTTCGAAAAAAGCAATTTTCTGCCAAAACACTACCGTACACTTCCCTTAAACGCTTCAAATTCACTGTATAGGGGTAATTCGATGTGCTGAACACGATGCAACATACGGCAAACGCTAACATTCGACCGTTCTCCAGTTATCACCGAATTTCCTCGATTTTCGAAAAAAAGCAATTTTCTGCCACAACACTACCGTACACTTCCCTTAAACGCTTCAAATTCACTATATAGGGGTAATTCGATGTGCTGAACACGATGCAACATACGGCAAACGCTAACATTCGACCGTTCTCGAGTTATCATCAAAACAGTGAGGACTGTGAGAAAAGCAATTTTCTGCCAAAACACTACCGTACACTTCCCTTAAACGCTTCAAATTCACTGTATAGGGGTAATTCGATGCGCTGAACACGATGCAACATACGGCAAACGCTAACATTCAACGGTTCTCGAGTTATCACCGAATTTCGTCGATTTTCGAAAAAAGCAATTTTCTGCCAAAACACTACCGTACACTTCCCTTAAACGCTTCAAATTCACTGTATAGGGGTAATTCGATGTGCTGAACACGATGCAACATACGGCAAACGCTAACATTCGACCGTTCTCGAGTTATCATCAAAAGAGTGAGGACTGTGAAAAACGTGCTTTTCTGCCCGTGAAACGCACGAATATCGCATAAACGGGTTTTCCTTCCAAAACACTACCGTACACTTGCCGTAACCACTCCAAATTCACTGTATAGGGGTAATTCGATGCGCTGAACACGATGCAACATACGGCAAACGCTAACATTCAACGGTTCTCGAGTTATCACCGAATTTCCTCGATTTTCGAAAAAAGCAATTTTCTGCCAAAACACTACCGTACACTTCCCTTAAACGCTTCAAATTCACTGTATAGGGGTAATTCGCTGTGCTGAACACGATGCAACATACGGCAAACGCTAACATTCGACCGTTCTCGAGTTATCAGCGAATTGCTCGATTTTCGAAAAAAGCAATTTTCTGCCAAAACACTACCGTACACTTCCCTTAAACGCTTCAAATTCACTGTATAGGGGTAATTCGATGTGCTGAACACGATGCAACATGCGGCAAACGCTAACATTCGACCGTTCTCGAGTGATCATCAAAAGAGTGAGAACTGTGAAAAACGTGCTTTTCTGCCCGTGAAACGCACGAATATCGCATAAACGGGTTTTCCTTCCAAACACTACCGTACACTTCCCTTAAACGCTTCAAATTCACTATATAGGGGTAATTCGATGTGCTGAACACGATGCAACATACGGCAAACGCTAACATTCGACCGTTCTCCAGTTATCACTGAATTTCCTCGATTTTCGAAAAAAAGCAATTTTCTGCCAAAACACTACCGTACACTTCCCTTAAACGCTTCAAATTCACTGTATAGGGGTAATTCGATGTGCTGAACACGATGCAACATCCGGCAAACGCTAACATTCGACCGTTCTCGAGTTATCAGCGAATTACTCGATTTCGAAAAAAAAAATTTTCTGCCAAAACACTACCGTACACTTCCCTTAAACGCTTCAAATTCACTGTATAGGGGTAATTCGATGTGCTGAACACGATGCAACATCCGGCAAACGCTAACATTCGACCGTTCTCGAGTTATCAGCGAATTGCTCGATTTTCGAAAAAAGCAATTTTCTGCCAAAACACTACCGTACACTTCCGTTAAACGCTTCAAATTCACTGTATAGGGGTAATTCGATGTGCTGAACACGATGCAATATGCGGCAAACGCTAACATTCGACCGTTCTCGAGTTATCATCAAAAGAGTGAGGACTGTGAAAAACGTGCTTTTCTGCCCGTGAAACGCACGAATATCGCATAAACGGGTTTTCTCTCCAAAACACTACCGTACACTCCCCGTAACCACTCCAAATTCACTGTATAGGGGTAATTCGATGCGCTGAACACGATGCAACATACGGCAAACGCTAACATTCAACGGTTCTCGAGTTATCACCGAATTTCCTCGATTTTCGAAAAAAGCAATTTTCTGCCAAAACACTACCGTACACTTCCCTTAAACGCTTCAAATTCACTGTATAGGGGTAATTCGATGTGCTGAACACGATGCAACATACGGCAAACGCTAACATTCGACCGTTCTCGAGTTATCATCAAAAGAGTGAGGACTGTGAAAAACGTGCTTTTCTGCCCGTGAAACGCACGAATATCGCATAAAACGGGTTTTCCTTCCAAAACACTACCGTACACTTCCCGTAACCACTCCAAATTCACTGTATAGGGGTAATTCGATGCGCTGAACACGATGCAACATACGGCAAACGCTAACATTCAACGGTTCTCGAGTTATCACCGAATTTCCTCGATTTTCGAAAAAAAGCAATTTTCTGCCAATACACTACCGTACACTTCCCTTAAACGCTTCAAATTCACTGTATAGGGGTAATTCGCTGTGCTGAACACGATGCAACATACGGCAAACGCTAACATTCGACCGTTCTCCAGTTATCACTGAATGTCCTCGATTTTCGAAAAAAAGCAATTTTCTGCCAAAACACTACCGTACACTTCCCTTAAACGCTTCAAATTCACTGTATAGGGGTAATTCGATGTGCTGAACACGATGCAACATCCGGCAAACGCTAACATTCGACCGTTCTCGAGTTATCAGCGAATTACTCGATTTTCGAAAAAAAAAATTTTCTGCCAAAACACTACCGTACACTTCCCTTAAACGCTTCAAATTCACTGTATAGGGGTAATTCGATGTGCTGAACACGATGCAACATGCGGCAAACGCTAACATTCGCCCGTTCTCGAGTTATCAGCGAATTGCTCGATTTTCGAAAAAAGCAATTTTCTGCCAAAACACTACCGTACACTTCCGTTAAACGCTTCAAATTCACTGTATAGGGGTAATTCGATGTGCTGAACACGAGGCAACATGCGGCAAACGCTAACATTCGACCGTTCTCGAGTTATCATCAAAAGAGTGAGGACTGTGAAAAACGTGCTTTTCTGCCCGTGAAACGCACGAATATCGCATAAACGGGTTTTCCTTCCAAAACACTACCGTACACTTCCCGTAACCACTCCAAATTCACTGTATAGGGGTAATTCGATGCGCTGAACACGATGCAACATACGGCAAACGCTAACATTCAACGGTTCTCGAGTTATCACCGAATTTCCTCGATTTTCGAAAAAAGCAATTTTCTGCCAAAACACTACCGTACACTTCCCTTAAACGCTTCAAATTCACTGTATAGGGGTAACTCGATGTGCTGAACACGATGCAACATACGGCAAACGCTAACATTCGACCGTTCTCGAGTTATCATCAAAACAGTGAGGACTGTGAGAAAAGCAATTTTCTGCCAAAACACTACCGTACACTTCCCTTAAACGCTTCAAATTCACTGTATAGGGGTAATTCGATGTGCTGAACACGATGCAACATGCGGCAAACGCTAACATTCGACCGTTCTCGAGTTATCATCAAAAGAGTGAGAACTGTGAAAAACGTGCTTTTCCGCCCGTGAAAGGCACGAATATCGCATAAACGGGTTTTCCTTCCAAAACACTACCGTACACTTCCCTTAAACGCTTCAAATCCACTATATAGGGGTAATTCGATGTGCTGAACACGATGCAACATACGCCAAACGCTAACATTCGACCGTTCTCCAGTTATCACTGAATTTCCTCGATTTTCGAAAAAAGCAATTTTCTGCCAAAACACTACCGTACACTTCCCTTAAACGCTTCAAATTCACTGTATAGGGGTAATTCGATGTGCTGAACACGATGCAACATCCGGCAAACGCTAACATTCGACCATTCTCGAGTTATCAGCGAATTACTGGATTTTCGAAAAAAGCAATTTTCTGCCAAAACACTACCGTACATTTCCCTTAAACGCTTCAAATTCACTGTATAGGGGTAATTCGATGTGCTGAACACGATGCAACATGCGGCAAACGCTAACATTCGACCGTTCTCGAGTTATCATCAAAAGAGTGAGAACTGTGAAAAACGTGCTTTTCTGCCCGTGAAACGCACGAATATCGCATAAACGGGTTTTCCTTCCAAAACTCTACCGTACACTTCCCTTAAACGCTTCAAATTCACTATATAGGGGTAATTCGATGTGCTGAACACGATGCAACATACGGCAAACGCTAACATTCGACCGTTCTCGAGTTATCATCAAAACAGTGAGGACTGTGAGAAAAGCAATTTTCTGCCAAAACACTACCGTACACTTCCCTTAAACGCTTCAAATTCACTGTATAGGGGTAATTCGATGTGCTGAACACGATGCAACATGCGGCAAACGCTAACATTCAACGGTTCTCGAGTTATCACCGAATTTCCTCGATTTTCGAAAAAAGCAATTTTCTGCCAAAACACTACCGTACACTTCCGTTAAACGCTTCAAATTCACTGTATAGGGGTAATTCGATGTGCTGAACACGATGCAACATGCGGCAAACGCTAACATTCGACCGTTCTCGAGTTATCATCAAAAGAGTGAGGACTGTGAAAAACGTGCTTTTCTGCCCGTGAAACGCACGAATATCGCATAAACGGGTTTTCCTTCCAAAACACTACCGTACACTTCCCGTAACCACTCCAAATTCACTGTATAGGGGTAATTCGATGCGCTGAACACGATGCAACATACGGCAAACGCTAACATTCAACGGTTCTCGAGTTATCACCGAATTTCCTCGATTTTCGAAAAAAGCAATTTTCTGCCAAAACACTACCGTACACTTCCCTTAAACGCTTCAAATTCACTGTATATCGGTAATTCGATGTGCTGAACACGATGCAACATTCGGCAAACGCTAACATTCGACCGTTCTCGAGTTATCAGCGAATTACTCGATTTTCGAAAAAAGCAATTTTCTGCCAAAACACTACCGTACACTTCCCTTAAACGCTTCAAATTCACTGTATAGGGGTAATTCGATGTGCTGAACACGATGCAACATCCGGCAAACGCTAACATTCGACCGTTCTCGAGTTATCAGCGAATTGCTCGATTTTCGAAAAAAGCAATTTTCTGCCAAAACACTACCGTACACTTCCGTTAAACGCTTCAAATTCACTGTATAGGGGTAATTCGATGTGCTGAACACGATGCAACATGCGGCAAACGCTAACATTCGACCGTTCTCGAGTTATCATCAAAAGAGTGAGGACTGTGAAAAACGTGCTTTTCTGCCCGTGAAACGCACGAATATCGCATAAACGGGTTTTCCTTCCAAAACACTACCGTACACTTCCCGTAACCACTCCAAATTCACTGTATAGGGGTAATTCGATGCGCTGAACACGATGCAACATACGCCAAACGCTAACATTCGACCGTTCTCGAGTTATCATCAAAACAGTGAGGACTGTGAGAAAAGCAATTTTCTGCCAAAACACTACCGTACACTTCCCTTAAACGCTTCAAATTCACTGTATAGGGGTAATTCGATGTGCTGAACACGATGCAACATGCGGCAAACGCTAACATTCGACCGTTCTCGAGTGATCATCAAAAGAGTGAGAACTGTGAAAAACGTGCTTTTCTGCCCGTGAAACGCACGAATATCGCATAAACGGATTTTCCTTCCAAAACACCACCGTACACTTCCCTTAAACGCTTCAAATTCACTATATAGGGGTAATTCGATGTGCTGAACACGATGCAACATACGGCAAACGCTAACATTCGACCGTTCTCCTGTTATCACTGAATTTCCTCGATTTTCGAAAAAAGCAATTTTCTGCCAAAACACTACCGTACACTTCCCTTAAACGCTTCAAATTCACTGTATAGGGGTAATTCGATGTGCTGAACACGATGCAACATCCGGCAAACGCAAGCATCCGCCCCTTCCCAGATCAGCGAATTACTCGATTTTCGAAAAAAAAAAATTTTCTGCCAAAACACTACCGTACACTTCCCTTAAACGCTTCAAATTCACTGTATAGGGGTAATTCGATGTGCTGAACACGATGCAACATCCGGCAAACGCTAACATTCGACCGTTCTCGAGTTATCAGCGAATTGCTCGATTTTCGAAAAAAGCAATTTTCTGCCAAAACACTACCGTACACTTCCGTTAAACGCTTCAAATTCACTGTATAGGGGTAATTCGATGTGCTGAACACGATGCAACATGCGGCAAACGCTAACATTCGACCGTTCTCGAGTTATCATCAAAAGAGTGAGGACTGTGAAAAACGTGCTTTTCTGCCCGTGAAACGCACGAATATCGCATAAACGGGTTTTCCTTCCAAAACACTACCGTACACTCCCCGTAACCACTCCAAATTCACTGTATAGGGGTAATTCGATGCGCTGAACACGATGCAACATACGGCAAACGCTAACATTCAACGGTTCTCGAGTTATCACCGAATTTCCTCGATTTTCGAAAAAAGCAATTTTCTGCCAAAACACTACCGTACACTTCCCTTAAACGCTTCAAATTCACTGTATAGGGGTAATTCGATGTGCTGAACACGATGCAACATACGGCAAACGCTAACATTCGACCGTTCTCGAGTTATCATCAAAAGAGTGAGGACTGTGAAAAACGTGCTTTTCTGCCCGTGAAACGCACGAATATCGCATAAACGGGTTTTCCTTCCAAAACACTACCGTACACTTCCCGTAACCACTCCAAATTCACTGTATAGGGGTAATTCGATGCGCTGAACACGATGCAACATACGGCAAACGCTAACATTCAACGGTTCTCGTGTTATCACCGAATTTCCTCGATTTTCGAAAAAAGCAATTTTCTGCCAAAACACTACCGTACACGTCCCTTAAACGCTTCAAATTCACTGTATAGGGGTAATTCGCTGTGCTGAACACGATGCAACATACGGCAAACGCTAACATTCGACCGTTCTCGAGTTATCAGCGAATTGCTCGATTTTCGAAAAAAGCAATTTTCTGCCAAAACACTACCGTACACTTCCCTTAAACGCTTCAAATTCACTGTATAGGGGTAATTCGATGTGCTGAACACGATGCAACATGCGGCAAACGCTAACATTCGACCGTTCTCGAGTGATCATCAAAAGAGTGAGAACTGTGAAAAACGTGCTTTTCTGCCCGTGAAACGCACGAATATCGCATAAACGGGTTTTCCTTCCAAAACACTACCGTACACTTCCCTTAAACGCTTCAAATTCACTATATAGGGGTAATTCGATGTGCTGAACACGATGCAACATACGGCAAACGCTAACATTCGACCGTTCTCCAGTTATCACTGAATTTCCTCGATTTTCGAAAAAAAGCAATTTTCTGCCAAAACACTACCGTACACTTCCCTTAAACGCTTCAAATTCACTGTATAGGGGTAATTCGATGTGCTGAACACGATGCAACATCCGGCAAACGCTAACATTCGACCGTTCTCGAGTTATCAGCGAATTGCTCGATTTTCGAAAAAAGCAATTTTCTGCCAAAACACTACCGTACACTTCCGTTAAACGCTTCAAATTCACTGTATAGGGGTAATTCGATGTGCTGAACACGATGCAACATGCGGCAAACGCTAACATTCGACCGTTCTCGAGTTATCATCAAAAGAGTGAGGACTGTGAAAAACGTGCTTTTCTGCCCGTGAAACGCACGAATATCGCATAAACGGGTTTTCCTTCCAAAACACTACCGTACACTCCCCGTAACCACTCCAAATTCACTGTATAGGGGTAATTCGATGCGCTGAACACGATGCAACATACGGCAAACGCTAACATTCAACGGTTCTCGAGTTATCACCGAATTTCCTCGATTTTCGAAAAAAGCAATTTTCTGCCAAAACACTACCGTACACTTCCCTTAAACGCTTCAAATTCACTGTATAGGGGTAATTCGATGTGCTGAACACGATGCAACATACGGCAAACGCTAACATTCGACCGTTCTCGAGTTATCATCAAAAGAGTGAGGACTGTGAAAAACGTGCTTTTCTGCCCGTGAAACGCACGAATATCGCATAAACGGGTTTTCCTTCCAAAACACTACCGTACACTTCCCGTAACCACTCCAAATTCACTGTATAGGGGTAATTCGATGCGCTGAACACGATGCAACATACGGCAAACGCTAACATTCAACGGTTCTCGAGTTATCACCGAATTTCCTCGATTTTCGAAAAAAGCAATTTTCTGCCAAAACACTACCGTACACTTCCCGTAAACGCTTCAAATTCACTGTATAGGGGTAATTCGCTGTGCTGAACACGATGCAACATACGGCAAACGCTAACATTCGACCGTTCTCCAGTTATCACTGAATGTCCTCGATTTTCGAAAAAAGCAATTTTCTGCCAAAACACTACCGTACACTTCCCTTAAACGCTTCAAATTCACTGTATAGGGGTAATTCGATGTGCTGAACACGATGCAACATCCGGCAAACGCTAACATTCGACCGTTCTCGAGTTATCAGCGAATTACTCGATTTTCGAAAAAAAAAATTTTCTGCCAAAACACTACCGTACACTTCCCTTAAACGCTTCAAATTCACTGTATAGGGGTAATTCGATGTGCTGAACACGATGCAACATCCGGCAAACGCTAACATTCGCCCGTTCTCGAGTTATCAGCGAATTGCTCGATTTTCGAAAAAAGCAATTTTCTGCCAAAACACTACCGTACACTTCCGTTAAACGCTTCAAATTCACTGTATAGGGGTAATTCGATGTGCTGAACACGAGGCAACATGCGGCAAACGCTAACATTCGACCGTTCTCGAGTTATCATCAAAAGAGTGAGAACTGTGAAAAACGTGCTTTTCTGCCCGTGAAACGCACGAATATCGCATAAACGGGTTTTCCTTCCAAAACTCTACCGTACACTTCCCTTAAACGCTTCAAATTCACTATATAGGGGTAATTCGATGTGCTGAACACGATGCAACATACGGTAAACGCTAACATTCGACCGTTCTCCAGTTATCACTGAATTTCCTCGATTTTCGAAAAAAGCAATTTTCTGCCAAAACACTACCGTACACTTCCCTTAAACGCTTCAAATTCACTGTATAGGGGTAATTCGATGTGCTGAACACGATGCAACATACGGCAAACGCTAACATTCGACCGTTCTCCAGTTATCACCGAATTTCCTCAATTTTCGGAAAAAGCAATTTTCTGCCAAAAAACTACCGTACACTTCTCTTAAACGCTTCAAATTCACTGTATAGGGGTGGTTCGTTGTGCTGAACACGATGCAACATACGCCAAACGCTAACATTCGACCGTTCTCGAGTTATCATCAAAACAGTGAGGACTGTGAGAAAAGCAATTTTCTGCCAAAACACTACCGTACACTTCCCTTAAACGCTTCAAATTCACTGTATAGGGGTAATTCGATGTGCTGAACACGATGCAACATGCGGCAAACGCTAACATTCGACCGTTCTCGAGTGATCATCAAAACAGTGAGGACTGTGAGAAAAGCAATTTTCTGCCAAAACACTACCGTACACTTCCCTTAAACGCTTCAAATTCACTGTATAGGGGTAATTCGATGTGCTGAACACGATGCAACATGCGGCAAACGCTAACATTCGACCGTTCTCGAGTTATCATCAAAAGAGTGAGGACTGTGAAAAACGTGCTTTTCTGCCCGTGAAACGCACGAATATCGCATAAACGGGTTTTCCTTCCAAAACACTACCGTACACTTCCCGTAACCACTCCAAATTCACTGTATAGGGGTAATTCGATGCGCTGAACACGATGCAACATACGCCAAACGCTAACATTCGACCGTTCTCGAGTTATCATCAAAACAGTGAGGACTGTGAGAAAAGCAATTTTCTGCCAAAACACTACCGTACACTTCCCTTAAACGCTTCAAATTCACTGTATAGGGGTAATTCGATGTGCTGAACACGATGCAACATGCGGCAAACGCTAACATTCGACCGTTCTCGAGTGATCATCAAAAGAGTGAGAACTGTGAAAAACGTGCTTTTCTGCCCGTGAAACGCACGAATATCGCATAAACGGGTTTTCCTTCCAAAACACTACCGTACACTTCCCTTAAACGCTTCAAATTCACTATATAGGGGTAATTCGATGTGCTGAACACGATGCAACATACGGCAAACGCTCACATTCGACCGTTCTCGAGTTATCATCAAAACAGTGAGGACTGTGAGAAAAGCAATTTTCTGCCAAAACACTACCGTACACTTCCCTTAAACGCTTCAAATTCACTGTATAGGGGTAATTCGATGTGCTGAACACGATGCAACATGCGGCAAACGCTAACATTCAACGGTTCTCGAGTTATCACCGAATTTCCTCGATTTTCGAAAAAAGCAATTTTCTGCCAAAACACTACCGTACACTTCCGTTAAACGCTTCAAATTCACTGTATAGGGGTAATTCGATGTGCTGAACACGATGCAACATGCGGCAAACGCTAACATTCGACCGTTCTCGAGTTATCATCAAAAGAGTGAGGACTGTGAAAAACGTGCTTTTCTGCCCGTGAAACGCACGAATATCGCATAAACGGGTTTTCCTTCCAAAACACTACCGTACACTTCCCGTAACCACTCCAAATTCACTGTATAGGGGTAATTCGATGCGCTGAACACGATGCAACATACGGCAAACGCTAACATTCAACGGTTCTCGAGTTATCACCGAATTTCCTCGATTTTCGAAAAAAGCAATTTTCTGCCAAAACACTACCGTACACTTCCCTTAAACGCTTCAAATTCACTGTATATCGGTAATTCGATGTGCTGAACACGATGCAACATTCGGCAAACGCTAACATTCGACCGTTCTCGAGTTATCAGCGAATTACTCGATTTTCGAAAAAAGCAATTTTCTGCCAAAACACTACCGTACACTTCCCTTAAACGCTTCAAATTCACTGTATAGGGGTAATTCGATGTGCTGAACACGATGCAACATCCGGCAAACGCTAACATTCGACCGTTCTCGAGTTATCAGCGAATTGCTCGATTTTCGAAAAAAGCAATTTTCTGCCAAAACACTACCGTACACTTCCGTTAAACGCTTCAAATTCACTGTATAGGGGTAATTCGATGTGCTGAACACGATGCAACATGCGGCAAACGCTAACATTCGACCGTTCTCGAGTTATCATCAAAAGAGTGAGGACTGTGAAAAACGTGCTTTTCTGCCCGTGAAACGCACGAATATCGCATAAACGGGTTTTCCTTCCAAAACACTACCGTACACTTCCCGTAACCACTCCAAATTCACTGTATAGGGGTAATTCGATGCGCTGAACACGATGCAACATACGCCAAACGCTAACATTCGACCGTTCTCGAGTTATCATCAAAACAGTGAGGACTGTGAGAAAAGCAATTTTCTGCCAAAACACTACCGTACACTTCCCTTAAACGCTTCAAATTCACTGTATAGGGGTAATTCGATGTGCTGAACACGATGCAACATGCGGCAAACGCTAACATTCGACCGTTCTCGAGTGATCATCAAAAGAGTGAGAACTGTGAAAAACGTGCTTTTCTGCCCGTGAAACGCACGAATATCGCATAAACGGATTTTCCTTCCAAAACACCACCGTACACTTCCCTTAAACGCTTCAAATTCACTATATAGGGGTAATTCGATGTGCTGAACACGATGCAACATACGGCAAACGCTAACATTCGACCGTTCTCCAGTTATCACTGAATTTCCTCGATTTTCGAAAAAAGCAATTTTCTGCCAAAACACTACCGTACACTTCCCTTAAACGCTTCAAATTCACTGTATAGGGGTAATTCGATGTGCTGAACACGATGCAACATCCGGCAAACGCTAACATTCGGCCCTTCTCGAGTTATCAGCGAATTACTCGATTTTCGAAAAAAAAAATTTTCTGCCAAAACACTACCGTACACTTCCCTTAAACGCTTCAAATTCACTGTATAGGGGTAATTCGATGTGCTGAACACGATGCAACATCCGGCAAACGCTAACATTCGACCGTTCTCGAGTTATCAGCGAATTGCTCGATTTTCGAAAAAAGCAATTTTCTGCCAAAACACTACCGTACACTTCCGTTAAACGCTTCAAATTCACTGTATAGGGGTAATTCGATGTGCTGAACACGATGCAACATGCGGCAAACGCTAACATTCGACCGTTCTCGAGTTATCATCAAAAGAGTGAGGACTGTGAAAAACGTGCTTTTCTGCCCGTGAAACGCACGAATATCGCATAAACGGGTTTTCCTTCCAAAACACTACCGTACACTCCCCGTAACCACTCCAAATTCACTGTATAGGGGTAATTCGATGCGCTGAACACGATGCAACATACGGCAAACGCTAACATTCAACGGTTCTCGAGTTATCACCGAATTTCCTCGATTTTCGAAAAAAGCAATTTTCTGCCAAAACACTACCGTACACTTCCCTTAAACGCTTCAAATTCACTGTATAGGGGTAATTCGATGTGCTGAACACGATGCAACATACGGCAAACGCTAACATTCGACCGTTCTCGAGTTATCATCAAAAGAGTGAGGACTGTGAAAAACGTGCTTTTCTGCCCGTGAAACGCACGAATATCGCATAAACGGGTTTTCCTTCCAAAACACTACCGTACACTTCCCGTAACCACTCCAAATTCACTGTATAGGGGTAATTCGATGCGCTGAACACGATGCAACATACGGCAAACGCTAACATTCAACGGTTCTCGTGTTATCACCGAATTTCCTCGATTTTCGAAAAAAGCAATTTTCTGCCAAAACACTACCGTACACGTCCCTTAAACGCTTCAAATTCACTGTATAGGGGTAATTCGCTGTGCTGAACACGATGCAACATACGGCAAACGCTAACATTCGACCGTTCTCGAGTTATCAGCGAATTGCTCGATTTTCGAAAAAAGCAATTTTCTGCCAAAACACTACCGTACACTTCCCTTAAACGCTTCAAATTCACTGTATAGGGGTAATTCGATGTGCTGAACACGATGCAACATGCGGCAAACGCTAACATTCGACCGTTCTCGAGTGATCATCAAAAGAGTGAGAACTGTGAAAAACGTGCTTTTCTGCCCGTGAAACGCACGAATATCGCATAAACGGGTTTTCCTTCCAAAACACTACCGTACACTTCCCTTAAACGCTTCAAATTCACTATATAGGGGTAATTCGATGTGCTGAACACGATGCAACATACGGCAAACGCTAACATTCGACCGTTCTCCAGTTATCACTGAATTTCCTCGATTTTCGAAAAAAGCAATTTTCTGCCAAAACACTACCGTACACTTCCCTTAAACGCTTCAAATTCACTGTATAGGGGTAATTCGATGTGCTGAACACGATGCAACATCCGGCAAACGCTAACATTCGACCGTTCTCGAGTTATCAGCGAATTACTCGATTTTCGAAAAAAAAAATTTTCTGCCAAAACACTACCGTACACTTCCCTTAAACGCTTCAAATTCACTGTATAGGGGTAATTCGATGTGCTGAACACGATGCAACATCCGGCAAACGCTAACATTCGACCGTTCTCGAGTTATCAGCGAATTGCTCGATTTTCGAAAAAAGCAATTTTCTGCCAAAACACTACCGTACACTTCCGTTAAACGCTTCAAATTCACTGTATAGGGGTAATTCGATGTGCTGAACACGATGCAACATGCGGCAAACGCTAACATTCGACCGTTCTCGAGTTATCATCAAAAGAGTGAGGACTGTGAAAAACGTGCTTTTCTGCCCGTGAAACGCACGAATATCGCATAAACGGGTTTTCCTTCCAAAACACTACCGTACACTCCCCGTAACCACTCCAAATTCACTGTATAGGGGTAATTCGATGCGCTGAACACGATGCAACATACGGCAAACGCTAACATTCAACGGTTCTCGAGTTATCACCGAATTTCCTCGATTTTCGAAAAAAGCAATTTTCTGCCAAAACACTACCGTACACTTCCCTTAAACGCTTCAAATTCACTGTATAGGGGTAATTCGATGTGCTGAACACGATGCAACATACGGCAAACGCTAACATTCGACCGTTCTCGAGTTATCATCAAAAGAGTGAGGACTGTGAAAAACGTGCTTTTCTGCCCGTGAAACGCACGAATATCGCATAAACGGGTTTTCCTTCCAAAACACTACCGTACACTTCCCGTAACCACTCCAAATTCACTGTATAGGGGTAATTCGATGCGCTGAACACGATGCAACATACGGCAAACGCTAACATTCAACGGTTCTCGAGTTATCACCGAATTTCCTCGATTTTCGAAAAAAGCAATTTTCTGCCAAAACACTACCGTACACTTCCCGTAAACGCTTCAAATTCACTGTATAGGGGTAATTCGCTGTGCTGAACACGATGCAACATACGGCAAACGCTAACATTCGACCGTTCTCCAGTTATCACTGAATGTCCTCGATTTTCGAAAAAAGCAATTTTCTGCCAAAACACTACCGTACACTTCCCTTAAACGCTTCAAATTCACTGTATAGGGGTAATTCGATGTGCTGAACACGATGCAACATCCGGCAAACGCTAACATTCGACCGTTCTCGAGTTATCAGCGAATTACTCGATTTTCGAAAAAAAAAATTTTCTGCCAAAACACTACCGTACACTTCCCTTAAACGCTTCAAATTCACTGTATAGGGGTAATTCGATGTGCTGAACACGATGCAACATCCGGCAAACGCTAACATTCGCCCGTTCTCGAGTTATCAGCGAATTGCTCGATTTTCGAAAAAAGCAATTTTCTGCCAAAACACTACCGTACACTTCCGTTAAACGCTTCAAATTCACTGTATAGGGGTAATTCGATGTGCTGAACACGAGGCAACATGCGGCAAACGCTAACATTCGACCGTTCTCGAGTTATCATCAAAAGAGTGAGAACTGTGAAAAACGTGCTTTTCTGCCCGTGAAACGCACGAATATCGCATAAACGGGTTTTCCTTCCAAAACTCTACCGTACACTTCCCTTAAACGCTTCAAATTCACTATATAGGGGTAATTCGATGTGCTGAACACGATGCAACATACGGTAAACGCTAACATTCGACCGTTCTCCAGTTATCACTGAATTTCCTCGATTTTCGAAAAAAGCAATTTTCTGCCAAAACACTACCGTACACTTCCCTTAAACGCTTCAAATTCACTGTATAGGGGTAATTCGATGTGCTGAACACGATGCAACATACGGCAAACGCTAACATTCGACCGTTCTCCAGTTATCACCGAATTTCCTCAATTTTCGGAAAAAGCAATTTTCTGCCAAAAAACTACCGTACACTTCTCTTAAACGCTTCAAATTCACTGTATAGGGGTGGTTCGTTGTGCTGAACACGATGCAACATACGCCAAACGCTAACATTCGACCGTTCTCGAGTTATCATCAAAACAGTGAGGACTGTGAGAAAAGCAATTTTCTGCCAAAACACTACCGTACACTTCCCTTAAACGCTTCAAATTCACTGTATAGGGGTAATTCGATGTGCTGAACACGATGCAACATGCGGCAAACGCTAACATTCGACCGTTCTCGAGTGATCATCAAAACAGTGAGGACTGTGAGAAAAGCAATTTTCTGCCAAAACACTACCGTACACTTCCCTTAAACGCTTCAAATTCACTGTATAGGGGTAATTCGATGTGCTGAACACGATGCAACATGCGGCAAACGCTAACATTCAACGGTTCTCGAGTTATCACCGAATTTCCTCGATTTTCGAAAAAAGCAATTTTCTGCCAAAACACTACCGTACACTTCCGTTAAACGCTTCAAATTCACTGTATAGGGGTAATTCGATGTGCTGAACACGATGCAACATGCGGCAAACGCTAACATTCGACCGTTCTCGAGTTATCATCAAAAGAGTGAGGACTGTGAAAAACGTGCTTTTCTGCCCGTGAAACGCACGAATATCGCATAAACGGGTTTTCCTTCCAAAACACTACCGTACACTTCCCGTAACCACTCCAAATTCACTGTATAGGGGTAATTCGATGCGCTGAACACGATGCAACATACGCCAAACGCTAACATTCGACCGTTCTCGAGTTATCATCAAAACAGTGAGGACTGTGAGAAAAGCAATTTTCTGCCAAAACACTACCGTACACTTCCCTTAAACGCTTCAAATTCACTGTATAGGGGTAATTCGATGTGCTGAACACGATGCAACATGCGGCAAACGCTAACATTCGACCGTTCTCGAGTGATCATCAAAAGAGTGAGAACTGTGAAAAACGTGCTTTTCTGCCCGTGAAACGCACGAATATCGCATAAACGGGTTTTCCTTCCAAAACACTACCGTACACTTCCCTTAAACGCTTCAAATTCACTATATAGGGGTAATTCGATGTGCTGAACACGATGCAACATACGGCAAACGCTAACATTCGACCGTTCTCCAGTTATCACTGAATTTCCTCGATTTTCGAAAAAAGCAATTTTCTGCCAAAACACTACCGTACACTTCCCTTAAACGCTTCAAATTCACTGTATAGGGGTAATTCGATGTGCTGAACACGATGCAACATCCGGCAAACGCTAACATTCGGCCGTTCTCGAGTTATCAGCGAATTACTCGATTTTCGAAAAAAAAAATTTTCTGCCAAAACACTACCGTACACTTCCCTTAAACGCTTCAAATTCACTGTATAGGGGTAATTCGATGTGCTGAACACGATGCAACATCCGGCAAACGCTAACATTCGACCGTTCTCGAGTTATCAGCGAATTGCTCGATTTTCGAAAAAAGCAATTTTCTGCCAAAACACTACCGTACACTTCCGTTAAACGCTTCAAATTCACTGTATAGGGGTAATTCGATGTGCTGAACACGATGCAACATGCGGCAAACGCTAACATTCGACCGTTCTCGAGTTATCATCAAAAGAGTGAGGACTGTGAAAAACGTGCTTTTCTGCCCGTGAAACGCACGAATATCGCATAAACGGGTTTTCCTTCCAAAACACTACCGTACACTCCCCGTAACCACTCCAAATTCACTGTATAGGGGTAATTCGATGCGCTGAACACGATGCAACATACGGCAAACGCTAACATTCAACGGTTCTCGAGTTATCACCGAATTTCCTCGATTTTCGAAAAAAGCAATTTTCTGCCAAAACACTACCGTACACTTCCCTTAAACGCTTCAAATTCACTGTATAGGGGTAATTCGATGTGCTGAACACGATGCAACATACGGCAAACGCTAACATTCGACCGTTCTCGAGTTATCATCAAAAGAGTGAGGACTGTGAAAAACGTGCTTTTCTGCCCGTGAAACGCACGAATATCGCATAAACGGGTTTTCCTTCCAAAACACTACCGTACACTTCCCGTAACCACTCCAAATTCACTGTATAGGGGTAATTCGATGCGCTGAACACGATGCAACATACGGCAAACGCTAACATTCAACGGTTCTCGTGTTATCACCGAATTTCCTCGATTTTCGAAAAAAGCAATTTTCTGCCAAAACACTACCGTACACGTCCCTTAAACGCTTCAAATTCACTGTATAGGGGTAATTCGCTGTGCTGAACACGATGCAACATACGGCAAACGCTAACATTCGACCGTTCTCGAGTTATCAGCGAATTGCTCGATTTTCGAAAAAAGCAATTTTCTGCCAAAACACTACCGTACACTTCCCTTAAACGCTTCAAATTCACTGTATAGGGGTAATTCGATGTGCTGAACACGATGCAACATGCGGCAAACGCTAACATTCGACCGTTCTCGAGTGATCATCAAAAGAGTGAGAACTGTGAAAAACGTGCTTTTCTGCCCGTGAAACGCACGAATATCGCATAAACGGGTTTTCCTTCCAAAACACTACCGTACACTTCCCTTAAACGCTTCAAATTCACTATATAGGGGTAATTCGATGTGCTGAACACGATGCAACATACGGCAAACGCTAACATTCGACCGTTCTCCAGTTATCACTGAATTTCCTCGATTTTCGAAAAAAGCAATTTTCTGCCAAAACACTACCGTACACTTCCCTTAAACGCTTCAAATTCACTGTATAGGGGTAATTCGATGTGCTGAACACGATGCAACATCCGGCAAACGCTAACATTCGACCGTTCTCGAGTTATCAGCGAATTACTCGATTTTCGAAAAAAAAAATTTTCTGCCAAAACACTACCGTACACTTCCCTTAAACGCTTCAAATTCACTGTATAGGGGTAATTCGATGTGCTGAACACGATGCAACATCCGGCAAACGCTAACATTCGACCGTTCTCGAGTTATCAGCGAATTGCTCGATTTTCGAAAAAAGCAATTTTCTGCCAAAACACTACCGTACACTTCCGTTAAACGCTTCAAATTCACTGTATAGGGGTAATTCGATGTGCTGAACACGATGCAACATGCGGCAAACGCTAACATTCGACCGTTCTCGAGTTATCATCAAAAGAGTGAGGACTGTGAAAAACGTGCTTTTCTGCCCGTGAAACGCACGAATATCGCATAAACGGGTTTTCCTTCCAAAACACTACCGTACACTCCCCGTAACCACTCCAAATTCACTGTATAGGGGTAATTCGATGCGCTGAACACGATGCAACATACGGCAAACGCTAACATTCAACGGTTCTCGAGTTATCACCGAATTTCCTCGATTTTCGAAAAAAGCAATTTTCTGCCAAAACACTACCGTACACTTCCCTTAAACGCTTCAAATTCACTGTATAGGGGTAATTCGATGTGCTGAACACGATACAACATACGGCAAACGCTAACATTCGACCGTTCTCGAGTTATCATCAAAAGAGTGAGGACTGTGAAAAACGTGCTTTTCTGCCCGTGAAACGCACGAATATCGCATAAAACGGGTTTTCCTTCCAAAACACTACCGTACACTTCCCGTAACCACTCCAAATTCACTGTATAGGGGTAATTCGATGCGCTGAACACGATGCAACATACGGCAAACGCTAACATTCAACGGTTCTCGAGTTATCACCGAATTTCCTCGATTTTCGAAAAAAGCAATTTTCTGCCAAAACACTACCGTACACTTCCCGTAAACGCTTCAAATTCACTGTATAGGGGTAATTCGCTGTGCTGAACACGATGCAACATACGGCAAACGCTAACATTCGACCGTTCTCCAGTTATCACTGAATGTCCTCGATTTTCGAAAAAAGCAATTTTCTGCCAAAACACTACCGTACACTTCCCTTAAACGCTTCAAATTCACTGTATAGGGGTAATTCGATGTGCTGAACACGATGCAACATCCGGCAAACGCTAACATTCGACCGTTCTCGAGTTATCAGCGAATTACTCGATTTTCGAAAAAAAAAATTTTCTGCCAAAACACTACCGTACACTTCCCTTAAACGCTTCAAATTCACTGTATAGGGGTAATTCGATGTGCTGAACACGATGCAACATCCGGCAAACGCTAACATTCGCCCGTTCTCGAGTTATCAGCGAATTGCTCGATTTTCGAAAAAAGCAATTTTCTGCCAAAACACTACCGTACACTTCCGTTAAACGCTTCAAATTCACTGTATAGGGGTAATTCGATGTGCTGAACACGAAGCAACATGCGGCAAACGCTAACATTCGACCGTTCTCGAGTTATCATCAAAGAGTGAGGACTGTGAAAAACGTGCTTTTCTGCCCGTGAAACGCACGAATATCGCATAAACGGGTTTTCCTTCCAAAACACTACCGTACACTTCCCGTAACCACTCCAAATTCACTGTATAGGGGTAATTCGATGCGCTGAACACGATGCAACATACGGCAAACGCTAACATTCAACGGTTCTCGAGTTATCACCGAATTTCCTCGATTTTCGAAAAAAGCAATTTTCTGCCAAAACACTACCGTACACTTCCCTTAAACGCTTCAAATTCACTGTATAGGGGTAACTCGATGTGCTGAACACGATGCAACATACGGCAAACGCTAACATTCGACCGTTCTCGAGTTATCATCAAAACAGTGAGGACTGTGAGAAAAGCAATTTTCTGCCAAAACACTACCGTACACTTCCCTTAAACGCTTCAAATTCACTGTATAGGGGTAATTCGATGTGCTGAACACGATGCAACATGCGGCAAACGCTAACATTCGACCGTTCTCGAGTTATCATCAAAAGAGTGAGAACTGTGAAAAAACGTGCTTTTCCGCCCGTGAAAGGCACGAATATCGCATAAACGGGTTTTCCTTCCAAAACACTACCGTACACTTCCCTTAAACGCTTCAAATTCACTATATAGGGGTAATTCGATGTGCTGAACACGATGCAACATACGGCAAACGCTAACATTCGACCGTTCTCCAGTTATCACTGAATTTCCTCGATTTTCGAAAAAAGCAATTTTCTGCCAAAAACACTACCGTACACTTCCCTTAAACGCTTCAAATTCACTGTATAGGGGTAATTCGATGTGCTGAACACGATGCAACATCCGGCAAACGCTAACATTCGACCATTCTCGAGTTATCAGCGAATTACTGGATTTTCGAAAAAAGCAATTTTCTGCTAAAACACTACCGTACACTTCCCTTAAACGCTTCAAATTCACTGTATAGGGTAATTCGATGTGCTGAACACGATGCAACATGCGGCAAACGCTAACATTCGACCGTTCTCGAGTTATCATCAAAAGAGTGAGAACTGTGAAAAACGTGCTTTTCTGCCCGTGAAACGCACGAATATCGCATAAACGGGTTTTCCTTCCAAAACTCTACCGTACACTTCCCTTAAACGCTTCAAATTCACTATATAGGGGTAATTCGATGTGCTGAACACGATGCAACATACGGTAAACGCTAACATTCGACCGTTCTCCAGTTATCACTGAATTTCCTCGATTTTCGAAAAAAGCAATTTTCTGCCAAAACACTACCGTACACTTCCCTTAAACGCTTCAAATTCACTGTATAGGGGTAATTCGATGTGCTGAACACGATGCAAGATCCGGCAAACGCTAACATTCGACCGTTCTCGAGTTATCAGCGAATTACTCGATTTTCGAAAAAAAAATTTTCTGCCAAAACACTACCGTACACTTCCCTTAAACGCTTCAAATTCACTGTATAGGGGTAATTCGATGTGCTGAACACGATGCAACATCCGGCAAACGCTAACATTCGACCGTTCTCGAGTTATCAGCGAATTGCTCGATTTTCGAAAAAAGCAATTTTCTGCCAAAACACTACCGTACACTTCCCTTAAACGCTTCAAATTCACTGTATAGGGGTAATTCGATGTGCTGAACACGATGCAACATCCGGCAAACGCTAACATTCGACCGTTCTCGAGTTATCAGCGAATTACTCGATTTTCGAAAAAAAAAATTTTCTGCCAAAACAATTACCGTTACACTTCCCTTAAACGCTTTCAAATTCACTGTATAGGGGTAATTCGATGTGCTGAACACGATGCAACATCCGGCAAACGCTAACATTCGCCCGTTCTCGAGTTATCAGCGAATTGCTCGATTTTTCGAAAAAAGCAATTTTCTGCCAAAACACTACCGTACACTTCCGTTAAAACGCTTCAAATTCACTGTATAGGGGTAATTCGATGTGCTGAACACGAGGCAACATGCGGCAAACGCTAACATTCGACCGTTCTCGAGTTATCATCAAAGAGTGAGGACTGTGAAAAACGTGCTTTTCTGCCCGTGAAACGCACGAATATCGCATAAACGGGTTTTCCTTCCAAAACACTACCGTACACTTCCCGTAACCACTCCAAATTCACTGTATAGGGGTAATTCGATGCGCTGAACACGATGCAACATACGGCAAACGCTAACATTCAACGGTTCTCGAGTTATCACCGAATTGCCTCGATTTTCGAAAAAAGCAATTTTCTGCCAAAACCACTACCGTACACTTCCCTTAAACGCTTCAAATTCACTGTATAGGGGTAATTCGATGTGCTGAACACGATGCAACATGCGGCAAACGCTAACATTCGACCGTTCTCGAGTTATCATCAAAAGAGTGAGAACTGTGAAAAACGTGCTTTTCTGCCCGTGAAACGCACGAATATCGCATAAACGGGTTTTCCTTCCAAAACACTACCGTACACTTCCCTTAAACGCTTCAAATTCACTGTATAGGGGTAATTCGATGTGCTGAACACGATGCAACATCCGGCAAACGCTAACATTCGACCGTTTCTCGAGTTATCAGCGAATTACTCGATTTTCGAAAAAAAAAATTTTCTGCCAAAACACTACCGTACACTTCCCTTAAACGCTTCAAATTCACTGTATAGGGGTAATTCGATGTGCTGAACACGATGCAACATCCGGCAAACGCTAACATTCGCCCGTTCTCGAGTTATCAGCGAATTGCTCGATTTTCGAAAAAAGCAATTTTCTGCCAAAACACTACCGTACACTTCCGTTAAACGCTTCAAATTCACTGTATAGGGGTAATTCGATGTGCTGAACACGAGGCAACATGCGGCAAACGCTAACATTCGACCGTTCTCGAGTTATCATCAAAGAGTGAGGACTGTGAAAAACGTGCTTTTCTGCCCGTGAAACGCACAGAATATCGCATATAACGGGTTTTCCTTCCAAAACACTACCGTACACCTTCCCGTAACCACTCCAAATTCACTGTATAGGGTTAATTCGATGCGCTGAACACGAGCAACATACGCAAACGCTAACATCAACGGTTCTCGAGTTATCACCGAATTGCCTCGATTTTCGAAAAAAGCAATTTTTCTGCCAAAACACTACCGTACACTTCCCTAAACGCTTCAAATTCACTGTATAGGGTAATCGATGTGCTGAACACGATGCAACATACGGCAAACGCTAACATCGACCGTTCTCGAGTATCATCAAAACAGTTGAGGACTGTGAGAAAAGCAATTTTCTGCCAAAAACACTACCGTACACTTCCCTTAAACGCTTCAAATTCACTGTATAGGGGTAATTCGATGTGCTGAACACGATGCAACATGGCGGCAAACGCTAACATCGACCGTTCTCGAGTTATCATCAAAGAGTGAGAACTGTGAAAAACGTGCTTTTCCGCCCGTGAAAGGCACGAATATCGGCATAAAAGGGTTTTTCCTTCCAAACACTACCGTACACTTCCCTTAACACGCTTCAAATTCACTCTATAGGGTAATTCGATGTGCTGAACACGATGCAACATACGGCAAACGCTAACATTCGACCGTTCTCCAGTTATCACTGAATTTCCTCGATTTCGAAAAAAGCAATTTTCTGCCAAAACACTACCGTACACTTCCCTTAAACGCTTCAAATCACTGCATAGGGTAATTCGATGTGCTGAACACGATGCAACATCCGGCAAACGCTAACATTCGACCATTCTCGAGTTATCAGCGAATTACTGGATTTTCGAAAAAAGCAATTTTCTGCCAAAACACTACCGTACACTTCCCTTAAACGCTTCAAATTCACTGTATAGGGGTAATTCGATGTGCTGAACACGATGCAACATGCGGCAAACGCTAACATTCGACCGTTCTCGAGTTATCATCAAAAGAGTGAGAACTGTGAAAACGTGCTTTTCTGCCCGTGAAACGCACGAATATCGCATAAACGGGTTTTCCTTCCAAAACTCTACCGTACACTTCCCTTAAACGCTTCAAATTCACTATATAGGGGTAATTCGATGTGCTGAACACGATGCAACATACGGCAAACGCTAACATTCGACCGTTCTCCAGTTATCACTGAATTTCCTCGATTTTCGAAAAAAGCAATTTTCTGCCAAAACACTACCGTACACTTCCCTTAAACGCTTCAAATTCACTGTATACGGGTAATTCGATGTGCTGAACACGATGCAACATCCGGCAAACGCTAACATTTGACCGTTCTCGAGTTATCATCAAAATAGTGAGGACTGTGAAAAACGTGCTTTTCTGCCCGTGAAACGCACGAATATCGCATAAACGGGTTTTCCATCCAAAACACTACCGTACACTTCCCGTAACCACTCCAAATTCATTGTATAAGGGTAATTCGATGCGCTGAACACGATACAACATACGGCAAACGCTAACATTCAACGGTTCTCGAGTTATCACCGAATTTCCTCGATTTTCGAAAAAAGCAATTTTCTGCCAAAACACTACCGTACACTTCCCTTAAACGCTTCAAATTCACTGTATAGGGGTAATTCGATGTGCTGAACACGATGCAACATACGGCAAACGCTAACATTCGACCGTTCTCCAGTTATCACCGAATTTCCTCAATTTTCGGAAAAAGCAATTTTCTGCCAAAACACTACCGTACACTCTCTTAAACGCTTCAAATTCACTGTATAGGGGTGGTTCGTTGTGCTGAACACGATGCAACATACGCCAAACGCTAACATTCGACCGTTCTCGAGTTATCATCAAAACAGTGAGGACTGTGAGAAAAGCAATTTTCTGCCAAAACACTACCGTACACTTCCCATAAACGCTTCAAATTCACTGTATAGGGGTAATTCGATGTGCTGAACACGATGCAACATGCGGCAAACGCTAACATTCGACCGTTCTCGAGTTATCATCAAAAGAGTGAGAACTGTGAAAAACGTGCTTTTCTGCCCGTGAAACGCACGAATATCGCATAACGGGTTTTCCTTCCAAAACTCTACCGTACACTTCCCTTAAACGCTTCAAATTCACTATATAGGGGTAATTCGATGTGGTGAACACGATGCAACATACGGCAAACGCTAACATTCGACCGTTCTCGAGTTATCATCAAAACAGTGAGGACTGTGAGAAAAGCAATTTTCTGCCAAAACACTACCGTACACTTCCCTTAAACGCTTCAAATTCACTGTATAGGGGTAATTCGATGTGCTGAACACGATGCAACATGCGGCAAACGCTAACATTCACGGTTCTCGAGTTATCACCGAATTTCCTCGATTTTCGAAAAAAGCAATTTTCTGCCAAAACACTACCGTACACTTCCGTTAAACGCTTCAAATTCACTGTATAGGGGTAATTCGATGTGCTGAACACGATGCAACATGCGGCAAACGCTAACATTCGACCGTTCTCGAGTTATCATCAAAAGAGTGAGGACTGTGAAAAACGTGCTTTTCTGCCAGTGAAACGCACGAATATCGCATAAACGGGTTTTCCTTCCAAAACACTACCGTACACTTCCCGTAACCACTCCAAATTCACTGTATAGGGGTAATTCGATGCGCTGAACACGATGCAACATACGGCAAACGCTAACATTCAACGGTTCTCGAGTTATCACCGAATTTCCTCGATTTTCGAAAAAAGCAATTTTCTGCCAAACACTACCGTACACTTCCCTTAAACGCTTCAAATTCACTGTATATCGGTAATTCGATGTGCTGAACACGATGCAACATCCGGCAAACGCTAACATTCGACCGTTCTCGAGTTATCAGCGAATTACTCGATTTTCGAAAAAAGCAATTTTCTGCCAAAACACTACCGTACACTTCCCTTAAACGCTTCAAATTCACTGTATAGGGTAATTCGATGTGCTGAACACGATGCAACATCCGGCAAACGCTAACATTCGACCGTTCTCGAGTTATCAGCGAATTGCTCGATTTTCGAAAAAACAATTTTCCTGCCAAAACAAAACGAAACAAACATACAAAGAGAACAAAACAACAACCCAAAATAGCAACATACACGCTCAACTGCACACAACCAAAACAAGCAACGCAAAAAAACACTACCGTACACTTCCTTAAACGCTTCAAATTCACTGTATAGGGTAATTCGATGTGCTGAACACGATGCAACATGCGGCAAACGCTAACATTCGACCGTTCTCGAGTTATCATCAAAAGAGTGAGACTGTGAAAAACGTGCTTTTCTGCCCGTGAAACGCACGAATATCGCATAAACGGGTTTTCCTTCCAAAACACTACCGTACACTTCCCGTAACCACTCCAAATTCACTGTATAGGGGTAATTCGATGTCGCTGAACACGATGCAACATACGGCAAACGCTAACATTCACGGTTCTCGAGTTATCACCGAATTTCCTCGATTTTCGAAAAAGCAATTTTCTGCCAAAACTACCGTACACTTCCCTTAAACGCTTCAAATTCACTGTATAGGGGTAATTCGATGTGCTGAACACGATGCAACATACGGCAAACGCTAACATTCGACCGTTCTCGAGTTATCACAAACCTGAATTTTCGGAAAAGCATTTTCTGCCAAAACACTACCGTACACTTCCTTAAACGCTTCAAATTCACTGTATAGGGGTAATTCGATGTGCTGAAACAATGCAACATACGGCAAACGCTAACATTCGACCGTTCTCGAGTTATCATCAAAAGTGAGGACTGTGAAAAGCAATTTTCTGCCAAAACACTACCGTACACTTCCCTTAAACGCTTCAAATTCACTGTATAGGGGTAATTCGATGTGCTGAACACGATGCAACATACGGCAAACGCTAACATTCGACCGTTCTCCAGTTATCATGAATTTCCTGTGAGAAAAGCAATTTTCTGCCAAAACACTACCGTACACTTCCCTTAAACGCTTCAAATTCACTGTATAGGGGTAATTCGATGTGCTGAACACGATGCAACATCGGCAAACGCTAACATTCAACGTTCTCGAGTTATCACCGAATGTGCGATTTTCGAAAAAAGCAATTTTCTGCCAAAACACTACGTACACTTCCGTAAACGCTTCAAATTCACTGTATAGGGGTAATTCGATGTGCTGAACACGATGCAACATGCGGCAAACGCTAACATTCGACCGTTCTCGAGTTATCATCAAAGAGTGAGGACTGTGAAAAACGTGCTTTTCTGCCCGTGAAACGCACGAATATCGCATAAACGGGTTTTCCTTCCAAAACACTACCGTACACTTCCCTTAACCTTCAAATTCACTGTATAGGGGTAATTCGATGTGCTGAACACGATGCACATACGCAACGCTAACATTCGACCGTTCTCGAGTTATCATCAAAACAGTTGGGACTGTGAGAAAAGCAATTTTCTGCCAAAACACTACCGTACACTTCCCTTAAACGCTTCAAATTCACTGTATAGGGGTAATTCGATGTGCTGAACACGATGCAACATGCGGCAAACGCTAACATTCGACCGTTCTCGAGTTATCACCGAAGTTCCTCGATTTTCGAAAAAAGCAATTTTCTGCCAAACACTACCGTACACTTCCCTTAAACGCTTCAAATTCACTGTATAGGGGTAATTCGATGTGCTGAACACGATGCAACATACGGCAAACGCTAACATTCGACCGTTCTCGAGTTATCATCAATGACTGATTTTTCGAAAAAAGCAATTTTCTGCCAAAACACTACCGTACACTTCCCTAACCTTCAAATTCACTGTATAGGGTAATTCGATGTGCTGAACACGATGCAACATCCGGCAAACGCTAACATTCGACGTTCTCGAGTTATCAGCGAATTACTCGATTTTCGAAAAAAGCAATTTTCTGCCAAAACTACCGTACACTTCCCTTAAACGCTTCAAATTCACTGTATAGGGGTAATTCGTGTGCTGAACACGATGCAACATGCGGCAAACGCTAACATTCGACCGTTCTCGAGTTATCACTGAATGTCTCGATTTTCGAAAAAGCAATTTTCTGCAAAACACTACCGTACACTTCCTTAAACGCTTCAAATTCACTGTATAGGGGTAATTCGATGTGCTGAACACGATGCAACATCGGCAAACGCTAACATTC
The DNA here is from genome assembly GCA_026005395.1 of Asobara japonica. Taxonomy (NCBI): domain Eukaryota; kingdom Metazoa; phylum Arthropoda; class Insecta; order Hymenoptera; family Braconidae; genus Asobara; species Asobara japonica. The sequence goes on along the minus strand of BQMI01000177.1, from coordinate 139 downwards.
GACCGTTCTCGAGTTATCACGAATTACTCGATTTTCGAAAAAAATTTTCTGCCAAAACACTACCGTACACTTCCCTTAAACGCTCAAATTCACTGTATAGGGTAATTCGATGTGCTGAACACGATGCAACATCCGGCAA
>BQMI01000176.1:2645000-2848418 GCA_026005395.1 Asobara japonica | reverse complement strand
AAAGTTTTTAGTCAAGTTTGAGCGAAATTAAAAAAATTATCAACGCTGTAACAAATTGAAGGATTAAAAAAATGCATAAATTAACAAATTAAACAAACCGAGAACCGTTTCAAGATTTCTAAAAAAACTTCGAAAAAAATGAAGGGTTTCGACAATTTCAGAATTCCACAGAAGACCTTTGCATAACTTCAACGATTTTTTTTTTCGATGATGTTATTTAACGTCGCTGTGGGACTACCAGGGTCATAAGCGACGGTTCTGGACTTATTATAGTCGTTAGATGCTCACGACTTTTTCCTGTGTAACTCAAAGTTACTGATGTCATTTGTTCACATTGAGGGTAGGATCATTCAATTGTAAACTGTTTTTGTACTCTAGTTGTTGGACTCTTGGGATGCACTTTGTTTTTCACTCTTAATGTTCACTTATTCGGTTCATGGGGTCGACTCGAGCGACGTGGCAAAAATTTCTTTTTGAACAAATTTTAGTTCAAAGCCGGATTCGAACCCATGATCCTAGAATCGATTTGGAGTAGGCAGAGCACTTTAGCCCACGACGCCAAACCGGTCCCTAACTCCAACGATTGCTACATTAAAAAAAAATAACTTCCCTAAGATCGGGAAGTTAAAAAATTAAGAGCACCCAATTAAAAAATAGGTCTGAAATTCTAAAAATTCCAATATCTTCAAAAATGCCAAGTCAACTCATTCAACTTACCCCGATATTCAAGTGGCCGACCATAACGACCAATCTATTTCTTGAGATTCCCTCACCAAAATCTGAATATTCATCGACACACGTTCGTCCCCTTCATAAATATTAATGTAAAAACTACAACAAGATTTTTATCCCTGGGTACATATAATAGTATTAATTAAGTGTACCTAATGAACCAAAGTTGAAACCTCTTGATGATGAAAAAATTTCTCAACTTTACATTTTTTTTCACTTTAATTTAACGTCTCTCCTCTGATTCTCGTGTCAATTGACCCTGTGGAATATGAGAGAATTAAAAAAAAAAGAGGAAAATTCGCTATGAACAAGTGGGGAGAGGCAGCTGGAGTGGGGGAAAAAAATTCAGTAAAAAAGTGTCACCACTTCTCCTAGACTGCCAATGCAATTACGTAAATGCAGCCGCTGGTTGGGGCAGTTGGTCTCGTGCGTTGAGTGCTTCCACTTGTCGCAAAATCCCTCCAGCATATACACCTATGTTCAACTCCAATGTATTGCACTGTATATAATTGTGTAGGTATATATATATATCTACCTATATATATATCTGTCTGTGTAGAGAATACTACCCCTCTTTCAATGGAACTTGCCTGGCTTGGAAACTTGATTAATATTTCTCGTTCCCATCGCTTGTGGTGTTGAAAATGAAATGGAAAAAAGAATAAGTCAATCCATAAATAAATAGGAGAGAAATACGGGTTAAACGGGATAAAGAAAATGAATCGCATCGTGAGTTCAGAAATATGGGATGTTGATAGTTTAATTGAAGGATTAAAGATAGGTTGGCAGGGAAAATAATATACAATATGAGACAAAATTATTCATAGACCTAAATGTTTAATTTTCTCAATGTTCTTGACATACGATGAGACATCCGTTAGATGTGAAACCAGAAGAGGTTGAAGGTTGTAGTCAGACGTCAGATACTTGCAGCCAGAAGTCTCCTCCATCCATAACAATCTCAAATTTCATAGTAATTTATAGTGACTTTAATATCGAACTGTGTGTTACGATTGAACTAAATTGATGAAGCTACGTAATCATCCATTTTCGTTCATTATTGTGTTATTATTTCCGCATCGAATGGTTGACGTGGTTATGAGAATCGGATTTGCCCGAATTATGATAAGCCAACGGCGATTTCACAGTGCTCAGACAATTACACAATAGATTTGTGCAAGACGTCACTGGTGCAATCGCAACTAATGATTAATGGTTGATGGTTAACGCAGCTTACCCTGTAGTTGAACGCTAATTTTCCAACGGCCGCCTTTAATACAGGCGAACCCGAGGCTAATCAAACTTATGATATGTACAGATAATCGGATAACAGAGTCTCTGTACAATATGTAAATATTAGGAGATAAAAAATATGTTATGTCAAATAGAATGCAACTTGATTCAACTCTATTTTTCTGCTTGATTCAAAAATTTATGCTTCGCTTTCCGGTGAGAAAAATAGCATCAAATCAATCAGTGTGATGACTCATTTTGAAGGCGGGACTACATTATGATAGTTATTATAAGGTAGAGGGCTGGCTTGACTCAAGTACGGTATTGACTCGAGTCAAGTGGAGATCCCTCACATCAACTCAACAGATCATACTTAACTATTTCGGATGAAATTCCCTTTTTGCCGGAAAGTTCAAAAAATTACAGGGTTACAAATTACAGTCTTCTCACTTGATTTTTCTGTAGTCGATTCATGTGGGAAATATGCTCAAATCAAATAAAGTTCGTCAAAAGAAGAATTGTTTTGTCCACTACAGTTCTGACTCTGATTCAGTCATGCATTAATTTTAATACACTAGAGGTTGACTCGAATTGTGTGCAGCATCGACTTGAATCATAGCGACTTGAATGTCCACTCGAGTCAAGCGCATGCCTACTTGACTCGACTGAATTTTTACTTAACTGAACTTGCCGCTCTACTTGACTGAAGTCGCAACTTTACTTGACTCAAATTGCAACTCAACTTGACCCAAATGCCAACGCCATTTGACTCAAATCGCAATTTTATTTGAAGAAAATTAATGAGTGAGAATGCTTGATTGTCTGACCAATCATATAGTTACTACTGTGGAAAAATTTTGATTTCTACCGATGAAGTATAGACAGGTGTTGATTGTTTTTTTACGGTCTACCCTCTTCATAATTGCTAATTCTGAAGAGGGTATTATATCTGACGAGGTATATATATGAATCTCATAATAAAAACACATACATTCGGGTAAAAATAATTAAACACAGATGTTAATTTCGTTCTTTATTAACGTTCCTTTCTTTTTCACTTCTTAACATTACTATGCCGATCAATCGTATTTACAACGCATTTTTCTGTTTTTTTATGAATAGTTTTATAATTACAGACAACAGAGCCCCTGTTTTCAGTATTTGACAATAATTGCAAATTGATGTATAAATACGTATGAGCTAAGCTCAGTACAGTAATTCATAAAGTATTTATAACGATTGGTAAAGGGAACGCTGTTCCTCTAATATAAACTTTCAATACCAATAGTGATAATATTGTACAGTGGTTTTAATTTTTTTCATTTTCGTATTGCTTGTTTTTTTTTTTTTCATATTTTTGTTACTCGTTATTTTTTTTGTTTTTTTAAGTATTCCATGTGTTGTTAATGCTAGGATTATGAACACGCATTTTCATTGCATACAGAATTATTTGTTGCATAACAATAGTCATAACAAGTCGTACAGTGCTGGTGCAATCACATTATCTACGGTTGAAAAACAAAAATGTGAAAAAAAAACAAAAAAATTTTTTCTTCAATTTGATTTTTAGTAAATAATTTTTTTTACTGATTAATTTTCTTATCCTGAAATAATTTTGCAAATCACACGTACCGAATTAATTCAGTTGACTCATCTGTATATCAATGGTAAAAATGCGGAAATAACGCGGAGCAATAATGAGTAATAAATTATTATTGGTGGACACAAAAGGGGAGGGGGGTAACAAGGGTGAATAATAACTCGCAAAGTCCGGTGTTAAAGATAAAATGCAACAAAAAAAGGAATGAAATTATAATGCAAAATTAAATATGAACAATCTTGTAACATTGTGCGATATTCGCAATTATAGAATTATGTATGTGGCTTTAATAAATCTATAATACATTACAGATACTTTCCATCGTTTTAAATACAATTTTACATGTATCTACAATATGCCTCGGCGACTGTACAAATTAGGCTCACATGGTGGCAAAGTGGGGAAAGTTTTTTTTGGCTTTTTGGCCGAAATTCTCGGATAATTTTTTTTTTACTATTTTAAATAAATGTTTGTTTACTTAGAATTTGATTAGAAGGGATGAAACGAAAATTTCAATTTTTTTTTTGCATTTCTTGTCAAAGTGGACTCCCATTTTTTATTCTCTTGGAATTTTCTGGAAATTTTTGATTTTTCAGGATTGTCATTTTATGTGGTTTTTCTGTAATCGGAATTTTGGAAATCTATGACAATATTTCATTGAAAAAATCATCCGAAAATTTTTTCCCGTTTTATAATTTGTGGCGCACTTCGGTTGAATCTACCTTCAGTCCAATAATGTTTGCTTTAATGGTATCGATTGGTATTATGTCAGCACGAAATAAAATGAAAAAAAGGAAAACATTTATTTAAGGTTAAATCCAGAATTTGCACAATACCATCTTTGAAATTCTTGAAATTTCGGGAGCGCTTGAAACTTCTGAATTCCTGGAATTCTATAAGTACTGAAATTACTGGAATTTCATCGCTGGAATTCCATAGCTACAGAAACTTCAACTAAAATTTGAATAATAAAAATGATGATGCAAAACTTCATAAATTCAAAAATTCGAGAAAAACTACAAATATCCGAAAAACTAAATAAAAATGTCAAATAATTTCAGCATTTTCCAAAATTTCGCAAGTTTTAGAAAAATCATAAATTTGACAAATTTTCACAATTTCAAGAATTCCAAAAATTTGAATTCACAAAAACTCCAAGAATTTCAAACATTTTTAGAGTCTCTAAAATATTTTGTAATTTCGAAAATAAAAAAAAAAAATAAAAAATCCAATATTAAAAATTGAAAAAGTAGAAAAATTTTAAAAACTACAAATTGAAAAAAAAAAACAAAAAATAGAAAATTCACCAATCAAAAAAATTCAACGAGGTCCGTGGAGACTATAAACACAAGCATGGTAATAGCAAAATTTTGGACCAAAAATATCCTGCATGATCGAGTCGCCCAAAATTTTCTTCCCCATTTTCCCTAAAACTTCCCTTTTTTCCATGCAATTACCTGCGCCCCTGACGATAACTCAAGAAGAAATTTCATTACCCTATATTTAATTGAACGCGACGCCATTAATCGCGTCGGGGTTATTAATCTTTGGTAAGACCGTTGAGGAAACTGACTATCTTTACTCACATTTTAGCATTTTATGATATGCCTCCCAGTAGATAATAACAGTATATAATTATTTATACAAATTTCTATCACAAACAGAAACAATAAATGAAAGTATCATCAACGAGTGTGATCGTTTAATCCACTCTACACTGTGCGTGAGGTTACAAACATATGGAAGATTATCGTATGAATCAATGTTGATTTTCATTCCATAGCATTAATAATATAAATTAAATATTGAATGAGTATTGATACAATATTGGCACAAAGTTGAAGCCCAGCGAAATTAGAGGGAAGCATCATATTTTCTTTTGATTGTAAATGCATCGAATACCCCGCAATTTTTTCCTCACACAATTTCTGTCATCATTAAATTCTCACAAATGAGTGGGGTGTGTGGGTGGGTGGGGGGTGGTGGGCGGTGGTAAAAAAAGTGTCCATAATGCGTACAAACGAGTACATCGCTGGTGGGAGGAGGGTGGGTGGTGGGAGGGGGGTGTCATGAGGGAGGGGGTGGGTGGTGGGAGGAGAGTGGGTGGGGGGGGGGCTGGAAAAAAGTATCCATAATGTGTACATAAGTCATAGTATATGAGCATTGGTATTTCGAATACTTTCCAATTTGCCTTGTAATTAAAATCTGTGGCTGCCAATCTCATTAAAAATTCAGCCGTTCGTTTTGATTTGTCTAGTTACCAATTCGCGGCTATCCGACGCTTTAATTACTGCCTGGGGATTTAAAGTGAATTTTTTATGGAGACTGATATGATTGCATCAATCAATCGGGTTCGGCAGATTTTTAGTGATGAATCCATGATATGGGAACATTTATGGCGGAATTAAATTTGGGGAAAATTTGGGGGGTTTCGTGACTTATAGAAAATTTTGTATAGAGATTCGCAATAAAAATGACTTAGAAAAAATGCAAAATTTAAAGGAAAAATAATAATTTTGTTTTGGTATTGACATTTTTTAAGTTATTTGAAAATGACATAAAAACCGGAATCAGAATAAATTTCGTGATCCAGAAAATGCAGACCAATGATGTTAACGTCTCAATTAATTTAATATTTTAGATGTTGAAACGAAGAGTGTCGATAATCTAAATGTGTGGCTGGATGAGAATCTATACCGAGTTATTTCGGAGGGAAAGTTATAATGGCTTTGACATGATTTTAGAGAAGGTGTAACAGAATAAAACTATTTTTTTTTTTTATGCAGAGCAGAGATATATTCTGTATATATGCAGAACGAAAAAAAATGTGAAATTTTAGTAATTTTCATAGTTGAGAAAAAAATGAAACAAAAAAAAATTTTGATAAAAATAATAAAAAATTGAGAAATTTGATAATTTCAAAATTTTATCATTTTCAGAGTTTTTAGAAAATTCGAAAAATGGAATTTTGAAAGAAAAATAAAGATGGGAAAGGTAGAATAAAATTCTCAAATTTCATTTAAAAGTCGAAATTTTGGGAAATTTCACAAAATTTAGAAAAATTAAATAGTTTTGAATTTTTTGGAAATTCTGAGATCACAGGTTTTTGTTTTATAAATTGATAACTGAATTTTTTTTATGCAACCTACTACATGACTATATTTCCAATTAGGATTTCATTGGTATATATGCCGCCAAAAGGAATTGAATAATGTGAATATTTTGAAAATACGGGTATGAAGGAAAGATGGAAATGCATTTTCGATAGTTGTGAATATCGGCGAGAGTCGTAAAGTATTTTTATATCAGTTGGTTTACACAAGTTATCATGAAAAAAACGAGATAATTTCGATTTTTGTGACTCGTTGACACTGAATATATATTTTTTGTCGTCCTGTGTAGTGTAGATCTCCACTATGCACTGGTGCGCGTATGAGACACGGCCAGTGTAAAATGGAAATTTAACATCGTCGATGGTATGATAAGGACACGAAGCAGAAAGAGCTCTGGATTTTCAAACAAAATTATTTTACACTGATCTGGTAACGGAGTCTGTTAGGTTCATAATTATGGGGATGGTAATGACTCGTTTCTCATTGAGAATGTAACTTGGAAAAAATCCGTCTGTTTCTACGTTTACATATTTTTGAAAAATTGAACCATTTGCCGGAAATTTAAAAGTTTTCAAAAATTTAAAAAATTTTAAACTTTTTTAAATTTAAAATAATTTGAAAAATTATAAAAAATTTGAAAAGATTGAAAAATTTGAGAAATTTCAGATATTGAGAAATTTGAAAATTTTTAATAACCTGGAAAAATTTGAAAAAATTCTAAAAAATTTAAACAATTTGAAAAATTTTAAGAATTTCAAGAATTTCAAAAATTTCAAGAATTTTAAAGATTTCAAGAATTTCAAAAATTTCAAAAATGTCTAGAAATTTTACAAATTTTACAAATTTCAAAAGTTTCAAAATTTCAAAAAATTCCAAAAATGTCAAATTTTCAAAAATTTCAAAATTTTCAAAAAATTGATAATTTCGTGATTCCCAGCATTTTTAAGAAACCCATAATTAAAACAAATTACCCCAATTTCTGTAGAGCGCAGGTATTCGATGCCAATTCGGGTAGTGGATTCAATGGTGGCTCGTTCAATACATTTAGTCAATACTCGGCCGATTCAAAGTGAATTAGCTATAACCAATCATAGAGATCTCTTTCATTCAATCGCATATTTCCTGGACGGAAGAGATGACTAATTGGCTTTCTTGTCCTCTCATTTTGCCTCCTAACAGCGCGAATTCTGAATGTACAATATGCTTTTTGTATACTCCCATTAACTAATAATTACATTGTCTACATTACTGAATATCTGCAATGCGTCGGGCGCAGATGAATAAAAATTTTATGGCTGTTTGTACATAAAACACTCATCAAGTAACCAAAAAAAAAAAAACTGCAACAATTCATTGCGAATGGACCGATTTTTTTCCAATCCCTCATGTACAAATATTCATATCAAAAAAATATTTTTATGTTCATCTAATACCAATGGAAGCGAATATCATGAACAACCATGGGGGACAAAATAAAATCTTCTCCTGGGCATTTGTATATTTTTTCCAATCTCTCAAATGATAAAAAAATTGTTCGTTTTTTATAATGCACTAGCTGCTTGCGGATGATTTTGCTGAGACCGATTTAGAAAGCAACTTTCACTGAAATTGATCTCCCATGATAAGCTGCCGACAGATAATTTTCCAACTAAATTTTTCCAGTTTGTAACAATGTTTAGAATATTGAAAATTCACACTTTGGCGCCAAATTTCCGATTTTATTTCTCGATTTTAGGGTTCAGGAATTTTTGTTGGCAATATTTATTCAAAATTTTGTCAAATTTTGTCGGCAACTTATTGCGATACATTAAACTTCTTGAATTTATTTTTTCCTAAACTTGTACATGAAAGATTCTTAACTAAAAATTGCAGAAGGAATTTTATCGAAATTTTCCAGTGACTGGGGATGCTCCTATTGCAATCAAATGCATTACGCCCGAGAAATTCTTCATTCGCAGTGTTCACTAATTAAACGTTGAAAATTTTTCACGTGTACCAATATGAAATTCTATCGACAGTGATGGCAATGGAAGTTTCATCTCAATCAATAAATAAATTCTCTAATTTTGTGGGACGTTCTCGTGGTACTTTACAACTTATCGAGGAGTAATTTACTTCTTAGAATCATACGGCCCCCCGATAATATACACAATTATGAAATTGTTCCCTGCACACACTCAACGCGTAGAAAGTATATATATTTTTTTACATTATTTTGTTTTGTTTTTTTTCGTTTAAAAACAGATTTTTTTTTCTTAACCTGGTTTTATTAATAATGGCAAGTATAAATTTAACAAGAGATTAATTTTTTTTTTTGGACGAGGTAATGACCGATCGATGGATTGTGGTTCGCTGGTAAAATCGGCTTATACTCTTTGGCAAATGGTAAAATTATTATTTTTGACATTCATCGTCAGTAATTAACAAACCAAGTTCCACATAATCTGTTCATACAGAGAAAAAAATCGCAGAAATATTTGCAAACAGTCGCATTCACGAAGTAATTTTATGAATAAATGTGTCAATTCTTTTCAATATACTTTAGGTGAAGTGCTAAAAGAGCAGGATATCAATTGTTGTTGGATTCATCGCGATTTGCAATCGATTGATCGCTGATTGATCACGGATTGATCACGGATGATCGAGAATTGATTATGGATCGGTCGATGATTGATTACGGATTGATCGATAATTGATTACGGATTGATCGATGATTGATTACGGATTGATCGATCATTGATCACAGATTGATCGCTAGTGGACCACCGCCTGATAGATCGGACGATCGGATATATCTTCAGCCCCATTGATTCGGCAATCCACTAGCGATCAATCCGCAATCAATCGAGCGCATCAGTCACTCCGTCAGTCCGGATTCTTCAAAATGTTCAAATAACGTACTTCTCGATTCTAATTTTGGCGGTTTTAGCTATGAAAAACCTTTCATAGAATCAGTCTGCGCATGCGCAAAGGAGATTCATGGCAGAAATAGAGGAACAAAAAAACAGTTTTTTATTGAGCAATCGGGTTAAAAAATGAATTTTTCGCCTTCATCGAGCGATGTTAGAATTTTTCCTGCGATTTTTCTTATCAACGTTTGAATTTTTTTGGCTATACGTACGAACACGAAAGGAAAATCACTCCAGTTTTTACGATTATTGATGAACATTCACAGCAATTCCTCGTTGTCGTCCAGTGTTCCGTACATCTGCGGTCGTCTTTCGATTTGTTGTTGAGGTTGTTTTCGTGCTTGCAGTAGTGCAATGCTGGCAGCTTTATAGTTTATAGGTCCGTACGATCTGTAGTCAACATCGGCGTAATCCAAATCGGAGAAACTCCGGTTTGAATGGCTGAAGAGTGAATAAACATAAAAAAGAAATATATGATATGGAAATAGACTTTTGATGCATACATGATGGGATCGTAAGAGCGTACGATTAAGCGCGAATCGCATATCAATGGCGTTCGTGTGTTATTGGAGTGATGCTTCTTATGTTCCGGTCGCTATTGATAGATTTTCAATGACTGCACATTGAATTTTGTAAATATTAAAGTTTATAAAAATTCCCAAAGAATTGACCATTCAAAGGTCAAGAAAATTCCAAAAAGATCACAACTTATTTTACGAAATATCACAACTGTCAGAAATTTCAAAGACGTTGAAATTGAATGAAGCTTGCGGCAATTACAAAAAAAAATCCAAAACCAAATTCCTAAACATTGAAGACATACGAATTTCGAAATGTGTAGAAATTCCCTCCCCCCCCCCCCCCTCTCCAACAAAAGAGAAATTAAATCGTCTTAGGATACGGCTCCCCTTTTGGACCCTCTTCCAAACATCGGCGCATGTTCCGATAATTCTCTTTTGTTATCATGTGATGTTTATTATTTGTTGATGACAAATTCTCAATAATCATGGACCTTTTCTTGCATCTGTAAAGAGCCGAGGAAACCCTATCCATCTACATTTTTTTTTTCATGGTAATTAGTTGGCCCAACCACCCGTGTCCAATTACCAAAATCGATAAATCGAAGAGCAAACAACTCGTGAGAAAATATTCAGACAGGTGAACAAAACTGATTCGATGCAAGGCGAAAGGAGTTTTGTCAGAATTATGGTTTCATGGATCAACCTGTAGCGGATGTCGTTGTTGACTTTTTTTTTATTGTACACACACACACATACGCACTCCAACACACCCATTCCTCCTCCTCCCCCACATACACTAACACACCCCTGCCCATCCACCCACACCCACCCGCCCACACACCCGCCCACACACCCACCCACTTACCCACAACCCACCCACCCATTCACCCACACCCATCCACACACACCACCAACCCACCCACCCACACACATACACACCCACGCCCACACCCACCCCCACACCCACATCCACACCCACGCCCACACCCACATCCACACCCACACCCACATCCACACCCACGCCCACACCCACACCCACACCCACACCCACGCCCACACCCACCCATTTCGGACACGTTTGGAAAACCATTTCTTGGATAGATCGAAACTCCGACGAATTGCATGGAAGTTTTTGTTACAAAAAAGTAAGTACGTTGCGAAGAAATCTTTGACGGATGAGTTACAATTTGATTAACAATACCCTGACAGTTTGTTGAATTAATAATCCTCGAGTATATGTGGTGCTTTCTCATTATCAGTACTCAGCTTGGTGGGCGGAGTAGTAAGCGATGCGGCAACGTCGCGCGGCAAAAAGGGGGGGGGCGCCACGCGGGCGATTTGAATAGTCAAGTGGCGTGCACTAAAGCTGGATGAAGCTTAATTATCTTCTTCGCAATTGGTGATTTAAAGAACCATACATTTGAATTTCAGTTTTTGCAATGATTTTCGAGGGGAAGTTCTCCGACTGGGAGCATTAACGGGTCAACAGAAAGTGGGTTTTCGCACCCGCGCACGGAAAAACATATATATGTTGGTATTTATAGGGGATATCTAGATCATGCGTTTTCATGCGGATGGAATTGATAAAAAATTTCATGGAGAATTTACGTGAGCGCCAGTTTGTTACAATGTGTGCATATTTCACGCTTGCATACATTACATTTACAAATATTTCAGTCGGAAATGTGCCACTGATTATTTAAAGAATTTACTTAAGTATTGAACGCTCGTTGGATTTCCATAAATTTTAAGTGAAATGGGTTTTTGAAAATTCAGCATTGATTTTGCAATATTTATATTGAAAATGTGACTTTCAATCCCAACACAAACCAGGGAAGTAACGAATCGTCCGGGGAGGCGCTATATAGTATTTCGAAAAAAAAACATTGCACCTGCACTCCAATTTTCGGCAAAATCAATTTTTTGTTTTCCATAAATTAACCATAAATTATGTATCTATAATATATAAATATATAACTAAAAAAAATTAACAATTTATTTGTTAATATATACTAAACAAATAAATGAAGCTAGTTAGATACAGATTTGCAATCTATTCTGTTATTTTGGTACAGTGCTATTTAGCCGTGGAACCGTCCATGTATTCTTTTTGACATGACTATGTAATCCAAGGAATACGTTATGAGGGATTATAAAAGCTTATCCTATCGGAAAGCTAAAAAACCATCCGGCCCAGCGTTATAGTAAAGTTATTTTCAAACGAAAGAGTAATTTTTATGAAACATTTCACTCCGCGTGAGCAGTGAGAGGTCAAAGCCATTCATCGTTATATAGTACCTGCTGTCGGAGGGGGTTCCCCTCTCTATGTGGAGATGATGACGTGCGTCATGTGTACGAGGGGGAGCAACGGTCGCGCATCTTGCCCCGCTGTATAGGTTATAGATCATTCTACATCAGCAAACAATGATCGACGAGCGTCTTGACAAGCCCCTATGTGTACCATCATTTTGCGGTTTAGTTGCTAATATCGTGAATGGGCACGCTATTAAGCAATTTATTATGTAATTTCCAGCTAGTGACGCGGCCTCTAAACGTAAATATTTGCGTAGGGCGTACCTACATTAGGGATAGTGCCCAAGAATGGAGAGGCTGTATCAATGTAAATCTGCGGTGGAATGGAGTTGGCGTACTGCATGAAAGCATTTCAGGCGATTGAAGTGGCCTGAACATTAGTCGATTCTGAAGATTGAAAGGTATGGGGGAAAAAAGGATGCGAGGGTACGCGACAGAAGTGAGACTTCCTAGTGGCTCATTTTATTAACTGCGAAGTTATTTTTTTTGCCGTTTCCGATCAATCAATTCAGTGAATGACGTATAAAAAATTTACTCATTGCCCTGCTATCCTTAACCACTTATCGTCTGAATTAATTAATTACAATCATTATTAAGTTTTATTGCATCTACTCTTCTAATGGTCCCGACAAAATTCGAAATGACATGCTCTGGTACAGTTTCAATATTCTGATCATTACTCGGTTGATTCACATGTGAGAGGTTACGATCCTCAACGTTGACATTGATTGCTTTTGCCCTGGCCCGATGATCCCTCATACGTTCGGCCGCACTTTTGCCGACTGTTTTTGTTTTCTTTGGTTTTAAAGCATTCTTTTCTCGTAAACGATCACGATATTCTTTGCAACGTTCTGCATTGGTTTTCCCCATAATTGACACTAGCAATACATTCGGTTCACGTTCTTCTCCCCACTCTGCTGCAGCGCCATGTAGCATGTCGGAATTTTCGTAACGCCCCCTCCACCACTCGCGTTGCACCCCTCCCCTTAAAAGCGTTGCATCAAATTCCGTGTTACGCGCCCTAGGAAGTTTCACTTCAAAATTTCGAATTGTCTTGTAGAACTTTACATATATGTTTCACAACTTTTGGAAAATTTTCAAAACAAATGGAAAATTCGTCAACTTTTTATCGCCATGGAATATGAAGTTAGAAGAAATTTGAATTTTTGTGTAACTTCGTTCATTTCCCAAATTTGTAATTTGCAAAGTACTGATGGATCTCTGCATATATATTCGCCGGCATATGTAGGGCGTACATTAGGGGGTAGTGCACAAGAGCGAGAAGCCTATATCAATGTAAATAAGCAGTGAAATGGAGTTGTAGTGATCTCCATGAACATATTTCGTGTGATTGGAATACTAGTGTAATAATGCGAGCTCGTAGATTGAAATGTACATGGAGAAAAAAAAGGAAATTTGGAAATTAAGAATTGTCAGCAGGCACGAAATTTTCCGCCTTTTCAAAATTTCGATTTGTCCGCAATTTTAATAGATTTCGAAATTTCTAGCATCACCCACAGTAATGTTCCCTATAAATGTAAGCATTTGCATAGGGCATACGTTAGGGATAGAGCACAAGAATGGAATGGCTATATCAATGGAAATCTGCGGTGGAATGGAGTTGTAGTGATCTGCATTGAAATATGTCATGCAATGGAAGTTGTATGGACATAATTCGATTTCAACTATTAAGCCCCTGCACACCGTATTACGGGTTTTATTTTTGAGCGTGGAAACTGGGCCAAATTTACAGTACAAAGTTCCAACGCAATTTTTTTTAAAGATACTCTCATGGTAAGTTGTTCAGCTTTGGGTTTCATTAGCTAGAGTATTACTTCGCTGAGTCCGTGGTTCCAAGAGGAGTCAGGACGTACAAGTTCCAGAACTATTTGGGGCTGGAGTTATTCGTTTGGGAACTGTTCGAGGTGGAGGTATCCGTTCCGGAATTGTCCTAGATCGAGGCAGTCGTTCCGGAACGGTTCTAGGTGGAGATAGCCGTTCCGGTACTGTTCTAGGTGGAGGTACTTGTTTGGGAACTGTTCTAGGTGGAGGTTCCTGTTTGGGATCTGTGCTAGGTGCAGGTACTCCTTCCGGAACTGTTCTAGGTGGAGGTAGCCGTTTGGGAACTGTTCTAGGTGGAGGTGCCCGTTCGGGAACTGTTCCAGGTGGAGGTACCCGTTTGGGAACTGTTTTAGGTGGAGGTTGTCGTCCGGGAACTGTTCTAGGTGGAGCTACCCGTTCAGGAACTGTTCTTGGTTCAGGTATTTGGTCGAGAAACTGTTCAAAAGGGAGGTAGTCGTTCGGGAACTGTTCTAGGTGGAGGTACCCATTTGGGAACTGTGCTAGGTGGAGGTACCCGTTTGGGAACTGTTCCAGGTGGAGGTACCCGTTTGGGAACTGTTTTAGGTAGAGCTACCCGTTTGGGAACTGTTCTTGGTTCAGGTACTTGGTCGAGAACTGTTCAAGAGGGAGGTAGTCGTTCGGGAACTGTTCTACGTGGAGCTAGAGGTTCAAGAACTGTTCCACCTCTCAGGTAGAGTTCTCAGAACTGTTATACATACACGACCTTTTTCAAATTGCGGGAACTGTAACTCTCTCAGAGACGGTTCTCGTGCCTGTTCCTGCACTTCGAACACTTCACGGAACTGGAACTGGAACTCCACTAGGAACAGCTACCGTAATGGGGCTTCCATCCGGTAACACTCACCGTAACACACAACTACTGAGACACAGCCACCATCTCCAATTGGTCTTAAATTGCATTTACTGTGAACAGTTCCCACATCTGGGAATCGTTCCAGGAACTCCTAGCCCAGTAAGTGATTAACTTCAAAGTTGAATAACTTTATGGTTACGCGCCACATGAAAAAGCTGAAAAGGAATTGTTAACTTGAAATTTCGCGCTCTTTACGGCTCTTCAGAAAGGTTCTTGGATGTCGTATATATAACTCTAAATTTATGTTCTCAGATATCACAAAAAATGTCATAAGTGGGATTTATATGCAATGGATTTTTGGATTTGAAACAAATTAAATGGTAGATTTAAAGAATCCTGAAAATTTAATATATGCTTAAAACCTCGAGAAGCCTAATTTGTTGCTACTGTTTCCTCTGAACAGGAAAAATTGGGTATAATCCAAAACAAATTCTGCAGAAATAATCTTGTCAATCTCTGTTTGGATCAGTCAAATGTTCTACCTATTGCCTACACAGTGGGGGACATAATGGATATTGAAAATTCGCCATTAGTTTCAGATGATTTATTCCTTCTGATGGAAGCCCATGCGCAAACGAAATAGGCGACAATAGATTCTCTCTAGATGAAAGGCCACAAATGTTGCTCATCGTATGTACAAAACGGTCACCAGTGTTGATATATTTTTCAACTAGTTGATGCACCTCACGCGAGCAGTTACGTGTTAGTGGGTGAGCGAGGAAAGCGCAACAAAAAAAAAAGAGAGAGAATAAAACACGAAAACATCTCACGACAGCAAATTTAAGCGATTTCAGTTAAACTTTCAACATATGCAGCAATAGATTCCTTTTTTTTACACGACTTTCTGGTTGATTTAGCCCCATCGTTCCATTACGTGTTTTGAAAATTTTAGTACCTGGGCGTCCGGCTGGGCGACACCATAGAACAAGTTATAGTGATAGAGGGTACCGGAATCGTCCACTAGTAAATATACGTGTCGCTCTTCACTCGTAGTCCACCCTATGAACAAATATACAATTGCTGAGCTGTCAAACTGGTGCTTCAACCCCTTGCCCACCCCATCCCCCCTCCCCCCCCCCCCCCCCCCCCCCCCCCCCCCCCCCCCCCCCCCCCCCCCCCCCCCCCCCCCCCCCCCCCCCCCCCCCCCCCCCCCCCCCCCCCCCCCGCACCCCCGCCAAACCGATTAATAATAATTTGCTCAATAGCCCTCGAACTTTCAAACAGGATGTCCATGAAGCATTCATCAAGCGCTTTGTCAACTATCCGGTGTCTGGAGGATTTACCGTAAAATGAGGTAGATTAACACACGAGTGGTACACCGGATGTCTAGATATTGCGGATACTCGATGATAATGAAACAAAAATAGCTATCATATACGTTGTAAACTACCGGATTTTGTAGTTATTTATGCAGTGCAATGCTGGGTTTTTATGTGACTCAGAATCGCACAACTAGGAGGATATTCAATTTCGAATGCCATTTTCAAGAATTAAAAACATCAAAATTTCATGAAGTATTGAAATAAAAAAGTGAGGCGTCATGCCATACCTGGTAGATGTGAAACATGGAAACACTAATTTTGATCGTTAATTTCTGAGAATTTTTCGAGAATTATTGGAAATTTTCAAATACTCAGTTCCTTTAAATGTTTGAAAAGTTTTTTGCAACATTTTACACAAGTGTCCCAAATTAAAAAAAAATTTCCAAATAGTTGCAATTTTTGTATAATTCTTTTCAAAATTGTTCCAAATTTCTTCAAAATTATTGCAAATTTTTTCTAAATTTTTCCACAGTTTTTTCGAGATTTTTAGAATTTTTTTTCAATTTTGTTCAAACGTTTTCCAGTTTTTGTTTTCAAATTTTTCGAAAAGTGTTCCAAATTTCTTCCAACTTTGAGCAAATCTTTTTTAATTCAAAAAGAAAATTCCAAATTTTTTCAAAATTCTTCTGAATTCTTACAAAAATTTTCTAATTCTGTTACAAATTTCTTTGTAAATTTGCTGTAAATTTTTGAAAATTTCTCTACATTTTCCAAACATGTCCAACATTCTTCAAAATTTATTGAAAATGTTCCAATTCTTTTCAAAATTCGTTTAAAACGCTGTAGCGTATCTTGATATGTACATACAATTTGTGATGGCAGAGTGGGGGCGATGGATAGGCTGTGGAGTATATCTATATATATTTATCAAGGAAACTGCCTATCCCGAGAGCAAATTTTTCCGATGCCAAGCGCCGCATCAGATGTTTCACATAAGAAAAATTGTTTGCATAAATTAAGAAAAGCCATGTTAAGAAATTTCAGAACTTTCAACGATTGCCGGGTACTGAAATATTGAGTGAACAGAAAAACCAGTGAATTAGAAAGCGGAAGTTTTCAGAATATCATCTACTTACTCGCAGACGTCCTCGGTTTGTGTCTCACATTGCAACTTCTTATAACTAGAGCATATTCTATGGGAGGGTTAGTATAGCAGTACGTAGGAATGGTAGAAATGCAGTAGTGTGCGTGATGGTGGAAAGGGTGGAGCGCGTGAGAGTCGAGCAGAGGAAAGTAGTTGCAATGGTAATGTGGAAAAAAAAGTAAACGAGAATATCCGAAAAAATGGCTTGCCGAGGTAGCAAATGCACTAGAGAAGATTCGTCTGCCTCTTGGCAGTGAGTATTTTCACTATTCCGGAATTTTTACCGATGGAAAACAAAATGAGCATCGATTATAAGGGGATGAAAGTGGAAGGAATAAGAAGAAACTCTGACAGTTCTCAAAACGCCTGACTGATCTTAAAATAGACGTAAAGATTGTGTCGAAACGACGTTGAATTTCTCTTAAACGTCGATGTGGGAATATATGGGGCGGTTTCTGTCAGTCCGGCAATTCTTTGTCAAAGTGAAACTTCTCACTCGATTTCCAACTGATCATAGATATTACGCTTCATAGCCATGAATAGAGGCTAACGTCGAGTTCAATTAGATGCGATATTTCCAATTTTTGGGCGTTAGGCAAAAAATTTTAATGTATTTTATGAATTTTTAAGTACACTCAGAATTTTAAGGGACACGTCACAATCTTCAAAATGTTCAAAAAATTGAAAATTTTGCGAAATTTCAAAAATTCCAAAAATTACAAAATTTCCAAAAATATCCTAATTTTCCAAAATTTTCAAAATTTTCAAAATTTTCAAAATTTTCAAAATTTTCAAAATTTTCAAAATTTTCAAAATTTTCAAAATTTTCAAAATTTTCAAAATTTTCAAAATTTTCAAAATTTTCAAAATTTTCAAAATTTTCAAATTTTTCAAAATTTTCAAAATTTTCAAAATTTTCAAAATTTTTAAAATTTTTAAAATTTTTAAAATTTTTAAAATTTTTAAAATTTTTAAAATTTTTAAAATTTTCAAAAATTTGAAAAGTTTCAGAAATTTCAAAAATTTTCGAAATTTTCAAAGTTTTCAAAATTTCCAAAATTTCCATTTCTATACCGTCGGAGCTTTTACTCTGCGCGTATAATATAGTTGCACCCTCCCTCACAATTCTGAAGACCATTCTATCCTCATTGTAGCCTCTGATGATGGCTACCACATCACGGAGAAAATTTCCCCAACATCGATATATCAAAATAACTCCTGGCCAGTAAAAATAAAATTCATATCCAAACTTTTGGCATCAACTTCTGTAAGTTCTTGAATAAATTCTCAGATAACGAAGGTACTCCACAGTATCGATGGCGCTGACTTCCCGCCTCCCCAACGACTCGTCGAAGTATCTTACCGAATTCCCGAACTATAACCGAACAATCATCCGATGATACCCTGACTCTCAAATATTTACCAAGCCTCGTTAACAATCGCTAAACCCTTCCACCAGTGCATACAGAACACCTCACTCTTAAACTTGAACGACAGACAAATCTTACCTTCAGACATCGATCTCCTGCCCAACATCGCGAAAATCGAGTTCGGCATACTGTCCAACAACTGGTGATGTTCTTGTTGATTCACGGATATTCTCCGTATACAATCCTCTTTTTTCTTTAGATAGTTTGTTGTTAGAGGATTCATCTTGGCCGGACTGGTGCTTTGGATAGCTCGTACTCTGATTGTTTGGACAACCAGTGATGCCATCGTCTTCATAGTAGTGTGGATACGATATTTTATAGCTCTCTGGTATACCCAACTCCTGAATCTTACCAAAACTTGTCTCACGTGACGATGAGCTGCGTCTGTGCTTTGGCTTTCTCTCATGTTTACGATATTTTTTACGCTCATTACGCCGTTGTCGTGTGTGCGATTGATGCTCATATGTTAGATCAAGATCAAAACGATTATCTCGCAACATTGATAATGACAATGTATCGCTGACACTACCATTCCCATTACCATCTATTATACCACCAGTCTCTTGTCGGTGTGAGTAACTTTGACATAGGCTGTTAGTATGGACTAGTGAAGTCTGCAGGTGGCTCACCAAAGAGGAATGATAGAGGCTGCGGGTTAGTGGCAATGTTAGTTGGCTCGTACTGCTGCTTGGTAATGAATACCCATACTCGCTATTCTGCTTGTGTTTTTCATAACGCTGTTGGTAATGATCGTTGTAGTCGTATAGATTGTTTGGCTGGAACAAGCAGGATTGATTGGATTTTGTTAGTCGATTATATGGTGGAATGGGGCAACTGTAATGGTTCTAGAGTTGATAGTCTGGCCATCACAATCAAGAGATTCTTGATGCAGGAATCACCTGATTGTCGATCCAAGAATCAGGTAGTTCTTGATGCAACAATCACCTGATTCTTGATGCAACACACCGTTCCACACTTCCAAACACACACACACACACACACGAACATGTTGAAGGAAATTAGTTCCGTAATTAGTTCACAAATCACTAAAAATCCTGACCGAGGATCACCTGATTGTCAAATCAAGAATCACGTCATGTTCAATGTCACTTACTCGTAGCTGGTACCTTCCAATATATAGCGCTAACACGTATAATTTCATCCCAAATCACTCCGGGATGAACCTGGAAATGGTATCTACGGAAAAAAAACTCACCTGACAAGCGGCGCTGAACATGCACAACAATTGCTGGGCTAGATGCCTGGAGCCAGCTTAGTCCGTGGGCGGGAGGGGGGGGGGCGGGGAGAACAGGGAGAAAATGCGAATCCGATTAAAACTCGGTGTACACATCCGCTGCTCAGCACTATCAACATATATGTGCATGCATATAAATTGCTCGCATCTCATCGCAGCTATTCTCACATATACTGGTAATACTTGGGCACCTAGCTGAGTGAGTATATCTAGCAAACACTACTTTACAAATATTATGACGAATGATAATAGTACTTGATGTAGAAGAGACGGTAGAAAAGTGCTGGAGCTAACATACCACGGTATATGAATTATCATAGCCTCTCTCTGGCCTTACTGTCCAAACACAGTGACAGACGTTGACACCGTGTACCAAGGTGCGGGTTACTCCTTTATTATTATATATACTATACCGTAGGTAGTTTGTGGATGTACGTGAACTGTGTGCAGTACCGCATCGCTGGTAAAGTTGCCTCTGAGCTGTGTTGCCTGGTACCATAGTGAAGTTGTCAGAGAGTATGGGGATCGGTTGAGTTAATCACTTCGAGTTAATTAATTGCGGAAATGAGAGAGCCATACTAGTGAGGTGCATTGATTTCCAACTTTTCAGAGGGCGAGGCCAGCATAATGATGTGGAAAATGAAGGATTGAGTTTCCAACAGTTTTTTGAGGTTTGAAGGTGTCGCAGGATGATTTCTGATCATTTTTATCATGATGTTGATGCGAGTATGTGTGTGTGTGTGTGTGTATGTATGGGTGTGTGGTTGTCCGTGTGTGTAGGTGAGTGGGTGTGTGGGTGGGTGAGTGGGTGTGTGTGTGAGTGAGTGGGTGGCTGTGTGAGTGGATGGGTGGCGGTGTGAGTGGATGGGTGTGTGTGTCAGTGAGTGGGTGGGTGAGTGGGTGTGTGTGGGTGTGTGGGTGTGTGTGTGTTATTCATAAATTTGTGTTCAAGTTTGCTTTGAAACTAGAGAATTTAACATTACTTCTTAATTGATGAGTATGCTCGATAAAGAGTCTATACGTGTGTGTAACGATGTACATACGTAGTAGAAAATTTGCACGAATGATTTACCTCGAACAAATTTCGTGATTGAGATTCCGTATGGCACTATCGAAGTGTTGTCACGTAACTTAGAACTGATTACATTACGCTTGAAATCGTTACAATAGTTGTTTAGTTATACTACTAACACACAGAGTGTGACAGAGTGCGTGGGATGGGTGAGGTCTATTAAGGCCACCCAGAAAATTCTAGATTTCTAGCTTACGCAGAGCATCATTTTTTTCGTCAAAAATTTCATCGAAAAGTTTAATATTCTGTGAACAGATGGAATTAAATGTGGATGCTTTATAACATTCTGTGGATAGAATTTCAGTACATATATCAAATGTTCTATATTGTTTGCCTCAAAAAAATGTTCTTCAAATAAATCGAAAATTTTTACCAATTATTGATTAACTTCCTGTTGCAGGTCTTTACTGTTTGGCCGTCCAAATTATGAAATCTCCACGTCTGGAGGTATTAACGTTTTGAAAAAATTATGTGAAATAGTATGTGTGTGTGTGTGTTTTATTTTTTTTTCCTCCGTCCCTCTCATTTGTACGCCCCCGATAGCGGCCGTGTAAGCATTCCTTCAGGGGGCGTACCGGACACCCACCCATGCGGCTGGCGCCGACTTTCGCCATTTTTAGGCCATCGTATTTCTAAACACAGGGTAAACCTCCAGAAACCCCTGTGCTACGATGACCGGCGCCTATGATGGAACCCACCCCCCCCCCCTGCGTCGAGTTAGGTTCCCGCACGGCCGGGCGGTCTCATTTTATGGGTAGCGCCGATAGCACACACGGAAGTTCCTGCATCGGTCGGAATCCATGAGAAAATATTTTGAAAAAATATTTTCCGGCGGCCGGGCGCGAACCTAGGACCTTCGGAGTAGTAGGCAGATACTCTACCACTGCGCCAAAGCCCCGACTCGTGTGTGTGTGTGCGTGTGTGTGTGTGTGTGTGTGTGTGTGTGTGTGTGTGTGTGTGTGTGTGTGTGGTGTGAATGTAGACGGGATATCCACGCGTTCGTACGAGATATTTGACTTGTCGAGATCATCGTCGAATACACTCATGTAATTTTTCGTATAGTCCAATTCCTTCCATTACATAAAATTACACAATAATGAGGTAGGTAAAAGTAACAACATAAAACAATTAGTCTTAACATTTTTTAGATTTTTCGGGATAAATTGGGGCCGGTACATTTTGATATGTATGCTTAGTTGGATCAGTCTTGATTGTTCTTGGTGCTGGAATTGGCGGCACAATTGTCATCACATTATCAACACTCGTAGCACACTGTGTATCCCCAGATGTTGACACATTATCTGGCATCTCAGTGTCGAATGTACTTGTGCTTGTATTGCTCTTGTGTGGGCACTGTTTGATAATTGGTATAGCATACAGTTGATAACTTCGCCTAGTCTTGTCATGCTTACGGCATACACGTAGTGAGTAAAATTGTGTGTGTTTGTGATGCTGTTGTTTCCTACGTCTTGGCTTTAGTGTATTGTACTTTGGCTCTGGTGAGTTGTTTCTTGGCATATTATGGGCGCTATAGTGGGGTCCGAGATGGCTTCTGGTTGATTCGTAGCCGGAACTAGCGTCGTAGAGGCTCGTGGTACGGCTAACGGCACGCGAGGAGGACGGTGAGGTTGTGGCTGAATGCAGGGTGCCATGCAAAGCCGAAACTCGAGTAAACTTAGGGGAAGCCAACTAAAACAACAAATGCAGGCATTTTCGTTTGGGATGGGGTATATATTTAGTGTTATGGCTGCAGGCTGCACACATGGAGCAGCACCACTACTTGGTTAATAAATGCAATTATGAGAGTAAACAGTACAGCTCACTCCTTACCTTATACTTGCCGACAGGTTTTTTAATTCCACTCTGATGAGCCATTGCAGTTTTAGCAAATTAACTTACTTGGCGTTTGGATTTTTCGGTGGGAATTGAGCGTTTGACTGAGTGCGAATCAACATCCCGGGTGGATTGTAAAATTAAGGGGGGTTTTTTTTTTGGTCAAGTTACGTCTGTTAGTGAGCTTTGATACGGCGCTTTCCCTTGTCAATTTTTAAATATTTAAGGAAGAGCGTTGTCCAATTTTTATTAGCGGTAAATTTCAATGAGCGAAAGCCGAAAAACAGATGGGCACTTTGCTCAGAGCGCGACCTCTCAGAGCTTAATATATAATGTATACAATGATAGGTGGAGACTTCTTAAGGTACTTTCTAAGCCTCGTCACTCACATTCTACATGTTGTTTTTTTGCATTCATTGCAAAGAGCAAGCGTTCTCACGCCTACTCAAATTTTTTGAGAATTTTTTCCCCATTAATTAAAAATATATCAGTACATAAAGAAGTACATGATTAGAGGCGAGCAGAGCAAAATGTCGATTTTTCACCGGAAGTTACTTGCCTATAAAAAAGTTTGACATTCGACTTGCTGAAAAAAATATACCACTAGGACGAACAATCTTTTATCTACGTCTCATTGAAAAATTGGCTCAATTTGCCTGGGAATTGGTTATGAAAAACGTTCGCGAATGTTTGTCGAATCGCCTTCTCACTAATTATGGCTTGGCCAAAAAATGGCGCCCTACTAGAAATTCCCCGAGAATTTGAGAAGTGGCATGGCGGCTCACAGCTGTCAAAACAGTGCGAGTTGTGGGATGCGAAGTTTGAGGTAACAGCGAGGTTGCACTGTTGTAATTTTCCAAACTATCGAGAGTTTTTCTACGTCGTTCAAGCTGGGATTTTTTAATAAATGTTCCATTTAATCGAAATCTCTACACGTGTTGCGCCCTTGTTGAGGTTATGTATTCATAGATATCGCGATGTTCGCGCGTTATGTTGATTGGCCTAGTGACAACTAGGGTTTTCAAAATACTTTCCATATAAACAATTCATAATAAAAACACTGATGTCAAGGATCTCGGAATGATTCAATATGAATGATGGAGCTTCATGCCAGCACTTTTTTTCAGTAAATTAGGAATTATCAGTTTATGATTATCAATTCATCAACCAATGGTTAATTAGAATAAGTGATTGTCAATTTAGACGCTTATGAGGAAATGTAGTTGCGTTGCTTTTCAGTTTTTAGCCAATGGCGTAGTCAATCTGGAAATTGATGATTAACTCCCATGATGGAGAATCAGAATGTGGAGCCTCAGTGTTTGTGTCGAGTAATGGGAATGGATAATTCCATAGCAAATTGGTCAATCGATTTGCATCAGTTTTTGGTGGGTAAATCCAATTTGAAGGAAGATAGAGATATTTTTATATAAACCTCTTTTGTAGAGCAGAATAAGGTAAAACAAAAATTATTAAAAAAAATTTCGATAGCTGTTTTAGTTTGCGAGATATTTAGCAAACACTGAGGTCGGGCTGGAAGAGGTTAACCAGATGGACCACTTCTGCAGTGGATAATGAGGCTTTCTCTCGGTCAATTCGTCAATTAGGTTTTATTCAGGTTCTTTCTATGGTCGAACGATTCAAAAATTGATATGAAGAATATCTCGATATCGACATCAGAATGGCTTGCTAAATTCAAATCCCCGACAGGGCGAGAATTTTTCGGAATGCCTGATGAACGGGAAGTTGCTCATAGAGTAGCCGCCTATACCGACATAGGTTTTCTGTGGTTTCCTGTATCTTATCATGCGAATGCGGTGCAGCGTATGGTCCACAAGCCCACATATCCATAATGGATCGAAGGCATTGAAGATCCTTATATAAAAAGAAACATGGAACCATCGACAGGAGAATCGACAGATCGACATCAAAGTCGATTAGAAGCGAGTAATCGATTGTTTTGTGACTGACATCGAGAATTCGACACAAAATACATGAATTCTCATGAGCGACACTTGTGTAATACGTACGCACAATTTGCGATGGACGTTCGCGCAGAAACATTTTTGCTTCTGCGCATTTACAAGGCATGCGTGGTCCCGCGCGATAGTTACGTACTCTGAGTGTCATAACCGTCTTTTCGTCCAGGCACGTCCTCGACTAAACGGGTTGTTTGCATCGTTGACTTCATCCACCACTAATCCTTCCTAAAAATGACCAACCATGTCATGGCAGCGGCCATTACACTAATTTCAATTGTCATGGGGCCCGCCATACTGTTTTCGTTCATGTTCAGTCTGATTGGCTTTGAAATGTGCGCCGCCATGTTCCTCTTTGCGCGGGCTGATATTTTAAATTCCCAAAATTTACAATTTCATTTTTCCAATTCTAAAACTCAATTTCACGTTGAAATTTTTTTTTTTCAAATACAAATTTGATTTAAATTCAAAACCCAATGCAAACATGTATATCTATGTTTAAATTCAATTTAAAAAAATAAAAATCAAACTCAAATTTAACTATTACAAAAATTGAAAATCAAAATATTTCAAATTTCATGTCAAACTCCAAATCATTTAAATAAGAAAAAAGTTAATTTGAAAAGTTGGTCAATATCACGGCCGCTTGCGGCCGGGGTGGCGCTACTATAAAAAAAAAGAAAAAAAATTGAGCAAGTTTAAGGAAAAACAATTGTTAAAAAATTGAATACGTGGAAAAAAAGTGTTTGGAGCGCTTGATGACTGCAGATGTAAGTGGCAATTAGGGATACTGTCAAATTTACATACAGGGCAGTTAATAACTGGTATAGATAATTTAATCGTTTGTGATTTCGCATATAATTCTTGCAGTGAGAGAATGCCGGATGATCGAACCGTTAATTCAACTGAAGGAGTGAAACGAGATTTTCTCACTCGGTAGCCTGTGCTGGGTGTGCACAGAATCCCAGATGAATTCAATATCCGTGACCGAATGGATTGGAGATGTCGGAGCGGGTAAAGCTATGCCTGTGTGTTATATGCAGTAAAGTCAAGTCGAGTGTGTGTGACCCTGATGGCAATCGAATTGCACGAGCGAGATTCACTAGTAGGAAAATCCTGTGCACGCCCCCTTGCCACTGATGTTTCATCCGTCAAGATGATATTCAATGAGTATCCAATATAGAGGAATTTGCTCCAGACGTTTTTACCAATGTTCCCGCAGTACAATACTCATCTAATATATATATATATATACATACATATAGTTCAATTTTGTAAGACGGATAAAAATCAGGGGCTAGTATAACAGAGATGATAGACGTATCACGAACCATATTTTGAAGTTATCAAAGTCACGTAGACGGATAAACTGTGAGGTCAATTGGAACAAAAAAAAATCAGAATTATTGAGAATACAAGAAAACAGAAATCTTTCGTCTTTAACACTTTCGAACTTTAACCGTTTAGGGTTTGACAATATTTCTCAACTTCTAGAAATTTTAAAAATTCCCCAAAGCTTCCTGAAACGACATAAAACAATAAACACTTCACAGAATCCGAAACACTCCTTGACTTTGAGAAGTTTCTACAGTACAATACCCGCCTCCAATTCACATCACATCAATTTTCAAGAGCGTCTAAAAATCAGTGGCCACTGTACCATCCAAGATGCATGAATCACGAACGATATTTCGAACTTATCAAAGTCACGTAGCCTGGTAAACCTTCGTATACTCAATTACTCGTCTTGGCTTGCATTATAATGTGATCATTTCGTCGTCGGGGATTTCGCTTGAACCCTCGGTGTGCCCAGAATCCTTCTCAAGCAATTTAGCGCGGTAGTCCCCTAACACAAGGATGTATATTCCGAACTCATTTATCACGCTTCGGTGAATTCACTCGCTACGTACCAGCCGACTGGTCAAGTGTCTCGTTATATGTGCTCACGAAATGTTCGTTCACTTGTACACGTTACTCCCTCCCCCCCCCTCCCACCCCCCACCACCCGATCTTCAGTGATACGGTTTTTTCCGAAAAATGTTTTTTTTCCATCCACAGTTTGTTGATTTTTCAAGTACTCAACTCTCGACCAAGCACTCAGACGTAAACTCATTGCAGTAGAAAATAGGGAGTGGATGTAAAAAAAAAAAAAAAATTGTATTAGCACGCGAGACCCGCGTTAATAATAATTCATAACAACTACGCCAAGATGGAATACATGCTGGCACTTGGGGCTCACATTGGATTGCCTTAATATTTTATGAAAATGAGTGGGGCCGCTCCACTCTCAATGTGAATGTGGTAAATGAGTGAGTAATTATTTGTGCAGAATTATTATTTTTTTTTTGCAACTACTACAAGTGCTGCTTACCTTATTTTGTGGCGTCTGAATGCCATGAAAAGGTAGATTTTCGTAAAATGTTTTGGTCTCGGAATCGGGCAGGGCCTCCGAAACACTGTCGACACGATTATTGTTCACTCCCTGTCCAGGATCTGCAATCATAATTTTTCGTTGAGTTTACTAAAAATAAAAAATTGTGATTGGCTGAGAAATTCCATTTTCATTGTGATGTCAGTTGGATGACATGGGCTACGTTTAAAGATTGGAATCATTCGCGGTGAAAAACCTGTGCTCCCTTCCGAGTTAACTCAATGTCAAAAAATAAACGCATCATTGATTGAGACTTGATTGAGATTGAAAAAATTTTCGTATCTAATTCAGGCACCGAGGATCTGATTGGACCAATTAGATTCACGGTTTGTTTTGAGCCTGAAAAGATAGTTCCATGATGATCATTGTCAAGTATAATGTCGCTTTCAACAAGTTGACTGTTGAAAAAGTTGCTTGAATGAAGCTGAATGAAGCCAGAAGTTGACTGCACCAAGTGGCCCTATTCAATCAGGTTGAATACCTGAATCCGATCGGACCCGAACTGGACCAAATGGCAAATGGATTGAATCAGGTTGACAACGGATGGCATGAGGACGCAACGCATTTCATCAGATTGAAAAGTGTCTGAATCAGACTAGAGTAAAGTGGGCCAGGTTGGCAGCTGACTGAATCAGGTTGGAAACCGTCTGGATCAGATCTGGATCAGGTAGGACCTACATAATTCAGGTCGCCTCATGCGGACCGAATTGGATTCGGTTGGATCGTGACAACCTGAATCAGGTTGGGTACGGATTGAACCAACTTGGAAACGAACTGTATCAGGTTGGAGTCAACTGAATTAGCTTAAAAGCCGGGCGAATCAGGTCGAGCCGGATTGGGTTGGAAATACTGAATCAGGTCGCGGCGAAGCTGAATTTCATCAGGGACGCCTGACTCAGGTCGTGGAAAAATTGAATCAGGTCAGGTTGATCTGGATCAGGTCCAGGGGAATCTGAATCAGATCCTGGGTGACCTGAATCAGGTTCGGGGTAACGTGAATATGACCGGGTTGATCTAAGTCGGAGCAACCTGAATCGGGCTGGCGAAACCTGAATCGGGTTGGAACAACCTGAATCGGGCTGGAACCACCTGAATCGGGTTGGCACAACCTGAATCGGGTTGGCACATCCTGAATCGGGCTGGTACAACCTGAATCGGGTTGGCACAACCTGAATCGGGCTGGTACAACCTGAATCGGGTTGGAAAACTTGAATCATATCGGAACGCCCCTAGTCCAGTCGAAAATGTGATCAACACATCGAAATATATTCAGGTCGTTCCGCCTGAATTTTATGTCAATACTTGAGCCGTAGCTAAGTTGATCCAATCCCTTTTCTGCTACCTAGATCTCACCATTGCCCATGCTGGTTCCAATCAGTTCAATGCTTAGCAGTAACCCAAGCCAGATGTTGAACCTTTTCAATCCAGAAACGTATCGATTCCCCTCGGACAAGGACTGAAGTTTTTCGTTGCCAATTACTTTGATTTTGTAGTTGATCGGATTCAATCGTGCGAATTGATCCAATTCGAAATGACATCACAATGACAATTGGACTGGTTTAGAATGTTTAGGAGGTATTTTCAAGACAATTGAATTGATACTGGCTCCGCGTAAATTGGGGTATAGAATGAGAAGTTAACAGTTCCTAGAGAAATTCATATTCCATACAGGTGTAATATGTTTGTCAAGTTTTAGTGCATGTTTGGTAGAATTTGTATGCGAAAATTGAAAGCAGTGCTGGGTAATACTATATATTTTGTTCAATTGAAGTACAGATTGAATTACTAAATAGTTCATCAGTTGGTATTTATGATAGATGCCATACGATATTGATGTAATTTTTTCTGAAATTTTCGAATTTTTCTACTTATGATTTACATAAATTCCAAATATCAAATTTCCTAGCACCACCATCCAGCCTCCACCCCGCAACTGCTGAGCTATTTAGTATTCCTCTCACTGAAAAAAAAAAATCCCTAACTCCTTCCGCATCAGTCTCCCAATTTCGTAGCTAAAACTTTGACCCAACATTGACTGAAAGTAAATGCGCATTAATTAAACCATCATAAATAGAGGAAGAGAATGGTGGGTAAAAAAAAATTAATGCAGAGCATGCAATGTACTCAGGGATTTGTTTTTCCTCTTTACCCAAAGGTAAATATCGCCTGACGACTGAGTCGTGAGAATTGAAAACATGCCGGCATGCGCTCTCCCTCTCTCTCCCTCTCACATGTGACATATATGTATACGTAATAGGTATACATAACGCATACCCTAGAGTGTAGTGGAAGCTTATATTGCAACTTACCTGCTCCGGGCTTTTTACGCTTACGGGATGCGTTGGTGTTGACGTTGGCGTTAATGTCGCCACAGCCGTCGACACGGGGGTTGTCACGACTCGGTACGGAAAACGATGGGCCTCCGTGCGACGACATCCGCTGGCGTGGCACTATTCTTTTGTAAGTCACGGCTGAAGGAAACACATACAGTGTCGAGCAATTTCACGACACACCAAAAGCTATTGCCGGGGTAGGTTCTTGGGGGGTGGGTGGGAGGGGCGGGGGGGGGGGGAGGGAGGGGCTGAATGGGGCAGTTACGTGTGTGCTTCGCATATATTTTTGAGGTATAGGCCAACATGCAATGGAAGGTGAAAATACCAAGGATAGTTCAAGTTTGCCCCGGGGCTGGATAGCCCCCACACTTGTATATTTGAAAAGCCGCTTTCCTCTCTCTTCCCACCCCCCCCCCCACCCCACCACACTCTTGTGCAGTGAAACTCCACTTTCTTTCCAGATTTCATTCACTGTTTGCCTTTTTCTGATGCTACATCACCTCCATCTTTTTACCCTGACACGTTCTCCGTATACTCTGAACGATCCTTGGTTTATCCCCACCCGTAAATTGATGGATGCATGGGGTATGGATGGGGAGAAACAATATGTATGGATATATAAATACGAGACTCAAAGATGGGGGTGTACAGCGTTTCAGGTTGTCTTAATACTCGCGGATATCGTTTGACGCGGTTTGATAGGATGAGATAGGAGCGCAGTTCGAACCTGGGTCCTTCGCGTACTGTATGTGCGGCATTCCAGGCCAAATTTACCACTTTGAAACATGACCTCGTCTCATTCAGTTCATACATTTTTTTCTTGATGCTAGCCGATGAAAAACGCCTCCTAATTTTTTTTCAGATTTTTTTATTAATTAACGTTTTTTAAATATATTTTTAACGTCAATTTCCACTTGCTTAATTGTAAACTTCTGAAAAAAATCGCAAAAATAGGAAATTTGAAAACAAAATTTTTGAGCCGTATTAAATTTTTTTGTTTATATTCCCTATTTTTGTGAATTTTTTCAGATTATTACATTTAGGTAAGTGTCAATTGACTTTAAAAAATTATTTAAAGCACGCGTTCATTAACAAAAAAATCTGAAAAAAATTGGGATGGGTTGTTGGTCATCTAGCTTTCAGACAAAAATATGTGGACTGAATTAGACAAGGTTAGGTTTCAAAGTGGTAAATTTGGTCTGGAATGCCCCATATACACCAAAAAAAAAAGAACAAGAACTTCAATGAAAAGTTCTTCTGTGACATCGAGACATCAATGATAATCAAAGTAGTGAAGGCTTGTAATCAACCTCATGAAATTTATAGTGCTCTAGATGTCTGTAAATCACCGACGACGATGGCCGTGTGGTTAGAGCGCTGGCCCTTGGCGCACGAGGTCCAAGGATCGAATCCCGTACGGGGAGTCTCCCATGGGTGGAATGGAATGGTTGAGGCTCTAATTCATACGGATTCATCGTCGAGCGGGAGTTTCGTCAAAGAAACGATTGTGCAAATTGAGGTTTCCCACGGCTGTCCTTCAATTACTGGATGAATCGAGGAATATAATGACTATTGAGTTTTGTGTTCATTGGTTTCAACTGTCTGAATGCTGCACAGTGTGGGAAAAAGTCGGTTCGCATTGGCACCGCCCGGAGAGCTCGCGCTATGTCCTATATCGGATCGAAGCGTAGATGCAAAAAAAAACGTTGGATAGGAATTGGATGAGTTGTGAAGGATGCTGAAGGATAAGTATGAACAAGAAATTTTCACTGAAGAAATGACTAATTGCGAACAGGAATGGAATCCCAGACAGATTCTGCAGCGAGCGATTCTGCATTTCTCATAGCACAATCAGACTTCATTTCCTCAATTGAAATTTCTCGTATAGCTTCTCTGATCTTCTCTGATACACATTCATACTTGATCAGGGGAATTTATACAGCATGCAAGATATATACGGATTTATCTAGCTCTCAATAGAATACTGGACAATGCTGTACGCCTATTTCCAAGTCCATTGTTCTTATCGCGGATCCGTGTTGATAGAAATCCAAGAAATTTTTTGTTTATTTCAATCGAATTTATGAAACGTCCATTGACCTGAGTGACAGTTTTTCCAATATTTTTGTGGACTTAATTTTCGGCTCGAGCAGAAAATCTGCGGAAAATTTTACCGATTTACGTATAGGAGACATTTCGTTTTTTGATTAATAAGTTAAAATTCTTTGAATTTTTTGTGTTTTATTATAAATTGTTTGAATTATAAGTCAAAAATGACACTTGCCAAAGAAAAATGGACGAGTGCGATTATAGTGTGACCTTCGGCTCGCGCTATGTACCGTTCCCCGTCCGGTATCCAATAAATTAATATTGACTAGTGAGATGGATTCCTAGATATTCCGACACGTCAATTAATTGTTCGAAGACTGGTTTCATAGAACAAAATAGGAATCATGAAATTTTGAATACTGGAATGCAACAGGTGTCGCTACCTGCGACTATGTCACGTGACGCACTGACCAATCACACTGCGCATCGCGTATTCAGACTCTCCGGTGCAAATGCGGGCAATCACGCATGCGCCGGCGGTAGTCGGACAACTTCGGATTTAGACCGAATATAAAAGTTTGAATAGTCATTAAAATTTCGCGCCACTCAAAATCAACCAATAACTAATAATTCACTACACGAAAGTGAGTCAAATTTTGATCGAAGCTGAGGTACGCCGAGATACTCCAATTGCGACATTGATTAGCTTGATCACAACTTTTCTTCGTAAATAATGATTGATTAACACCTTTGGCGATTCCCATACTTCATGCTTAAAAAAAAACCGGAAACTCGTGCATGAATTTCTTTAAAAATCTAATCAGGTCTCACCTGCGTGAAAAGGCATCGATTAAAAAAAAATTATCGAATCGGGCGATTCGTTTGCAAGAAATCGTTGTCCAAAAATTATGGGTACATACGTACGCGGAAACGCACATACACACATACATACAGACATTTTGTTAACAATGCTCGAGAATGATTAGAGAGACTTTGAAACGTGGAGATATGATGAAATTTCCACTTTTGATTTTCGGGGCCATTGCAATAACTTCCCTGTATCGGCGAGTTAAAAATTGGGAATACAAGCGCAGAATAATTGTCCAATATTCTTTGACAGGTCTAAAATATGCAACTTACCTGTTTTATCTCTGGATATTCCGGGAAAAGAGCCGGGCTCGCGCAATTGTGTACTGAACATTGCTCTTATCCTATTTGCACGTGCAATCATACCCTCATCATGAACAATTGGCACAGCAACAGTATGATGGTGTTGCTCCAGGTGGCCGATTACACTGGTGCTTTTGCCACGCCTGAATGGCCTTACTGGTTTTCTAACTACCCCATTGGTTTCCTGTGAGTGGTATTGATCGGTCACATTGCAGCCGGACAAAGTCGAGTGCATCTGGAGATTCTGTCTCGTGTGTACCGAACTTAATCCTGTACTTAGACTGTGTGTGCGATTAATGTGTACTAGAACACCGGGTTTCAGTGGCCAACGTGGCGCTGGGCTTGGCTGAATGGATGATGTACAATGATCGTGTGATCTCGTAGACTCGGTGGGACTCGGGGGACCGCCGTCAGGGCTAATGGAGTAGTCGTGATCAAGAGGTGTCGCTCAAAAAAAAAAAAATTGTTCCACATTCCCCCAAATTTTTTTTCCAACTTTGCTCAATTTTTCTCGGCAATCACATTTCACCCTATTTCATATTAATTGCTGAAAAATGTGATTCCCGATAAAAAAAAATAATATAGTCAATTTTTTCCAAGTGACACCTCCCATTAATGTTTTTTTTTCTACAACCAGTTTGGATTCAATTTAATTTGAATGGGTGATGTAATGAGTGATTTTTTGCCCTCCTACGTGCCTGACCCACCACCAATTAGGACAAGAGCAAAAGGACTGATTTCTCATTTTAACAGTTTTAATGATACATTCACACGTGAACCACAAGCCCATGTATGTGTAGATGTGGGATACAAGTGGGAAGAGATATGCTGAAATGGGAAGCCAAGTGAAAATTTACATGCGACTAGAGGTGGCCCTCCCCCTCCCCCTCCCCCCCCCCCCCCCCCCGCCCACCACCCCAACGGTAAATACATAGATATATACATGGTCTAAGGTGGAGAGGGCTTACAGTGGCCCCAGTGGCAATGGGCCGATTCAACTGCCATTGCTACGTACATCGTTTCGACTGCTTAAACCCGATAGTTTTACCGCGAGTCAACTATATGCAATTCAGATCTCACCGTGCAGACCCACAGCTAGCTTTACGACTACGCCCTCCTTCTGTCATTGCACACTTGCACTATTCTCCCTTTTATGCTCACCAAATACACCAGCAATGGTACTAGAAGACACTTTCCCAAGTTAGTTTGTTCAACTTATTTTACTGCTGTCTAGGATGAATGTTTTCACCAGAATATGTAATTAATTGAGCGTGATAATTATTAAATTGATAATCAATTTCTGGGGCTTGCTAAGCAGTCATTGGACTTTTTACTCTGACATATTCTTGGAATTTCTAGGAACAGTTCTAGGAACTTATCCAGTTTTAGGAACGGTTCCAGTTCTAGGAACTGTTCCAGTTCTAGGAACTGTTCCCGTTCTAGGAACTGTTCCAGTTCTAGGAACTGTTCCAGTTCTAGGAACTGTTCCAGTTCTAGGAACTGTTCCCGTTCTAGGAACTGTTCCCGTTCTAGGAACTGTTCCAGTTCTAGGAACTGTTCCAGTTCTAGGAACTGTTCCACTTCTAAGATCTGTTCCAGTTCTAGGAACTGTTCTACTTCTAGGAACTGTTCCAGTTTCAGGAACGGTTTATCTGGAACAGTTTTCAAGTGATACTTCCATTCGAAGGAAAAATCTGTGGAACTGAATAAGAACTGAATTTAATGATGTGGAACAGTTCTCAGAACTCGCTATCAATTTTGAACGGTTCCCGGAACTCCAAAGCGGTCTGGAGCAGTTTCCGGCAACCGACACCGGTCTGGAACAGTTTCCGGAAACCGTCAGCGATCTTAAACAGTTCCCGGAACTCGACAGCGGCCTGGAACAGTTCCCGGAACTCCACGGTGGCCTGGGACAGTTCCCGGAAATCGACAGCAGTTTGGAATAGTTCTCGGAACTTGATTGGAATAGATCGCTTTCGTTTTTCGCGTTTATTCGAAGCAAACATTCATCCCAAATATCACCGCTGTTGATAACAACAAAATTCCATTTGTGTGTCGTTTACTTCTACAATTTTCTACTGAATTAACTGTAATAAGCCCACTTCATTCTTACCTCGGTAATTTCTGTCAGCGATTCTTAATAGACAGAAAAGTAGAAATCCCAGGTAAATTAACGTGCCAACAGTGAAAATCAGCAGTGAAAAGGAAATAGACTGTGTTAATGGATAAGCAAGTCAATTGTCGTGCAATTAGCCAAAACAAAACTGGTTTTAGTAATTAAACTTTGGGTATTGGTTGATACTTACTGTTCACGTTCCTCCATTGAGACCACGCGATTACTGTCTGTGTTTTCGTTTAGTATTGTCCAAATTACAAAGCAGAAACAAATAAAAATTGTGTTAGTGGATCTTTCTTTCACTGCATTACTCGCGACTTTTTTTTTTTGCTTAAACTACATGTATTTTCTGTCGCATTGTCGTTATGTGAATGAGTGGAGTGAATGAAAAAAAAAATGTCACAGCCAACCTGACATGCAATGAATTTCTATAGGCTCTATTGCAATTGATTGCGTTTGTGGAGGGATATTGACGAATTTTTTTTGACAGATATGTAGATGAATGAAATTTAATTTCGCTTTTAACTGTGACGTGGTT
Source organism: Asobara japonica (assembly GCA_026005395.1). Classification (NCBI taxonomy): domain Eukaryota; kingdom Metazoa; phylum Arthropoda; class Insecta; order Hymenoptera; family Braconidae; genus Asobara; species Asobara japonica. Next base: position 2,812,672 of record BQMI01000176.1, on the reverse strand, counting down.
TCTCCATGGTCAAGATCATAGAGGGTGTCCCAGAAATGGAGGTGTCCCAATTGGGAAACTCGGTCTTAAAGGGTGAATCGAAAAGTGCAAGTGAGTTCATTGATCCTGTCTAGACATTTTTGACAGCTGTCAATTTTCGGCAGCTGTCATTTTTTGACAGTTATCAATTTTCGACGGCTGTTAACTTTTGACAGCTGTCAATTTTTGATAGCTGTCAACTTTTGACAGCTGTCAACTTTTGATAGCTGTCAACTTTTGACAGCTGTCAACTTTTGACAGCTGTCAACTTTTGACAGCTGTCAACTTTTGACAGCTGTCAACTTTTGACAGCTGTCAACTTTTGACAGATGTCAACTTATGACAGCTGTCAACTTTTGACAGCTGTCAATTTTTGACAGCTGTCAACTTTTGACAGTCAAGTTACCCAAGTGGGGTATCGTCGAATTTGGAATGAAAAAATCGAGGGCTTGCTTGACCCAATCTCATTTCGTGATAATCTTCAGGAAGCTTCGGATCGAGAAACAATTACACTTTTCGGTTCAAAATTAATTTTCAAATTTCCGAATTTGATTGACTACCTTCATCTCTCAAACACGATATATATAATTTATATTATAATGACTGGTCCATGCGGCAATGTTCTATGCAAAATATACAACAATGGTCAACATTCTGAATTTAACGAATGATTAATAGCGTATGGAATCAGTGATTGAGTTTTAATCAACAATGAACGCCGCAACGATTGCTCTATGATTTTCGAAGTAATTACGTATGCTGTCGAGTATTAGTGATTATGGGTGTGTCAAATAAATCATGAACGACGGCGTAATAGTCGATTATAATAAAATCAGTAATTAATGATTTTAATCGTTAAAGGGGGACACGGTGGAAAAAAAAAAATAATAATTAAATGATATTGTGGTACTTTATGGGCGTAATCATATCATGCAAATTACTCAATTTGAAACTAAATCGAGAATTTATGATGGACTCACATTTTGCCTGCATCCTCTTTCTTCGGCAAATTAAATAGATGATTATTGAGCAGACTATTATGACAATCAGGATTACTATGGCAACGATGATGACGATGATTAATAAATCCCCCTCGAGGTAGAGCCACCATGGAATATTACCTGGAATTTGGAAGATTAATTATTCGAACGGGTTTTATTTTCGGGTGAAGACCGATTCATGTTAGCTTGTGCTATTTGTTTCTCGGTTAGAAGGGTTGAACGTACCCGAGCGTCCTGAGCGAGCTAGAAAATGGGTGGTGGTGTAATGAATTTGTAGCATTTGAAAATATATACGGTAGTTAGAGAGAGGGTACACCCAAAAAAAAGTCCCTCTCGTTGGTAACGTGGAAAAAAATTCGAATTGTACATCTTAAATCGTGGGGTTGGAAAAATGATGAAATTTAGAGTCAAAAGTTCCTTTTCCACTTTTGTCTCCGACGTCACCCTGCCGAGTTATTCCTGTTTTACAGTAGGCCAACCAGAGCTTAGCTCCGCCCCTTCGACCAGTGGTGCTCAACTCGGTTGGTTTAAATTGGGAAAAAATGGGTTCTTTCGTCTCAAGGTCAGAGAATCCAGATCTGATCAATTCGGTGATCGTACAATCTCAGGTTTTGTGGATTCTAAACATTCGAGTTGAGGATCACTGGTTGAGGGGGCGGAGCTACGCTCTGATTGGCCCACTTGAATATTGAATAACTCGGTCGGTTGGCCTCGGAGCGAAAAGTGGAAGAGGACTTTTCGGTTCGAAATTTTCCTGACGTAACAGTACTGCCGATGAAATTCTTTTAAATGTCAGTAATTTGTAACACACTGATAAATCATGTTTTCCAATTTTAATGTTTGCATATTTCATTTAAAACACATAAAGTGTCATAAAGTGTCAAAATGGATAAAAAATGTCTAAGTTTTCTGTTGTTACATAACTTTAATGGTAATTTTTGTTGAATATTTCTCTTTGTGTATACGTCAATTCGGCCAACTTTTTTTTGGGTGTAAAAGAGAATCAACTCGCCCAAAATTTGCATTCAAATATTTACCTGGTACACCAAGTTCACACGGACTAGAGAAGTCAATTGTGTTATTGGCAATGCACACATAAGTCCGATAATTGGTGACCGTTGTGTCAAGGAGGAGATAACTCTTGCCGTCCCGCATTTCAGCCAGTTGATCGATAGAGTCGTTGTCGCTCTTCAGAGACCAGCTGAAGTTGCATTCTTTGGGATTTGCGAGTGCTGAACATACCAGGTAATCCTCACCGTTTATCCGCTCTCTATTGATCTGGCAATCGGGTTTATCTGGCAATAATAACGTCATGTGATTATCGTAATACGATCGATGACAATCGCATTCTATCGGAAGAGAGAATTTTTTTTTATTTTCATCCCGTAATGTAGCGACAATTATGAAGGAAACATTGAATTGTATTCCCTCTCTTGCATAAATTTCATCCGATTATAAGTCAAAATTACTCCGGTTTAACATTGTGTGCGCTAATGGGAATAATGCTCTCTATTGGAATTTCAATAAAAAGCGCCGATGTAGGTCACGACATATGACAACGTCAATCAAACTTTGTGCCCATGAAATTGTCAGATTTTATCAAAACTCCAGGGCTGGAGATAAAAGTAATTCTGATCTTTTTGCAGATTTTTCGGTACACAGCAGTTCGATATTTCATGGAATCGTTCTACAATTTTATCATTCTGTGTTTAACCCCTCCACCTTGTCCAGGACACAGTCTGCTAAGGGGTCCACGGAGGTTGAACCTTTTAGACGAGCGCGGTATTTCCCGACATCCTAGAACCTTGTACGTGCCCCCTCCCTTGCGTCAGCAGCCGATCTCTGGAGTCCTAACTTTGCCGTCGATTTTTCGGTCGAAGCGAAAAGTGCAGGAAACCCTTAGACACGCGGTAGGTAATCAAGCTAGATCACATCCTGTTACGTCGCCAGTTCCAAACTATTGGGCCAACTCAGCGGCGGCTGATGGCCTCAGCTCAGTACTCGAACACGAAACATTGTCTGTATTGGACCGGATTCGATTCCCACTTGCAGATTCACATTATGGTTGCTGATAATAGCACAGGCGCTAATATTTCAGGAATTCAATACATAGAGTTTCCACAATCGCGCCTTCCGCTTACCAATCGTTCAAACAGAGTGTGTAGGGCTAAGCGGGCATCCATCCATGTTCAGACGAAATAAGCGATTTTTATATAATATAATTTTGAGCTGCGACCATGAATCGAATCAAAATTGAAATGAATGGATTATCGAAGGAAAAAATCTCGATTATCGATATCGCAAATACAAATCGAACTCGAAATCACACTTGGAACGGCACGTGGACCCTCAGCGGCCACCGGCAGGTCACTAGTCCATATATATAATTGAGAGCTTCGACGAGGAAAATAAATCGATTAACGAATTCGAAAACTCGAAAGTCGAAGAAAAAAATTTCGATTATCGATGACACAAACGAAATCGAACGGGAATGCAGATAAGCAAAGGCATGTGGACGCACAGCAGCCACCGGCAGGTCACTAGTCTATATAAATAATTGAGAGCTTCGACGAGGGAAATAAATCGATTATTGAATTCGAAAAATCGAAAGTGCGCTCGAATACAAACACTAGTCGTATAATATAATTTTCAGCTTCGACCACGAATCAAACCACAATCGAACTAAATCGATTATCGAAGAAAAAATATCGATTATCGATACTGCAATACGAATCGAACTCGAAATCACATTCAAAAATGCATGTGCCCGCTCAGCGGCCACCGGTAGGGCACTGATATTACAATAATAATTATAATCATTGTTCCAACTTACATAGAACATCGAGAGTAACAGATATTCTTGCAGGTCCATGACGATTGCTCGCTTCACAAACATATGTTCCATTACTTCGCCTGGGTACTTTTTCCTTAATGACAAGTTCGGCACTGGATGATGCGGTGATGTCAGGTGAGCCTTCACGATACCATCGAAATGTTGGCTCTGGGTGAGCTACAGCACTGCATTTAACACTGTCGGGTATAGTGTTTTCAATTACACTAATTTTGAGGGTTGACACATTCATATTTTCCGGCGGAACTGAAAGTTATGTTTTATGGTTAATGCATCCATTATCATAATAATAGAGAAAATTAAATGACCACCTGAAACTATATTAGTACCTCGACAATCAGAAATGTTGTGACAGCTGACAGGATTATATTTATTTGGAGTGTTTTTTGTTATCATTATGGGAATTAATTGAGAGCTCATTTCATTTGGTGGCTTTTAAGAAAAAAATACAATTATGGGGTTATCAGATGGGATTAAGCTTTTTGCAAATGCCAGAAATCAGCGGGAGGTGGGAATAATTGAAAGGACAGGACACTTGTTTTTTCTGGTAGAGAATAATTCTTGTGATGAGCTGTGCTCTTAACGTTTTTGTTTGTTCGTGTAAAATACTTGATTAATGCATGCGTTTCAACGTTTTTCTACTCGTGTTTCAGAGGACTGGGGAAACTCGAGCGCTGATCCTACTCTGGTGAGTGACTTTTTTTCAAATTATACGTTCAGTCAGTGGCTGTACTCAGCTAACTTCCTCCACCATTGAATCTTTGGGGAGAACTTTGTGTAGTGGTGAAGTGGTTGTAAAATCCGCCAAACATCTATTATTGCTAATTCACCCACTCACCCTCTCACACCCACCCACACACACACATAGAGACACACACGACAAATACAAACACTTTGTCAAAAATGGTCCACAAATGTTAGAACCATTTTTTTCCTTTACTGGGGCAGAACAGTAACTTCCCCGTATCGGAAAGTTAATTAATTATTTTGAGAAAAATAATTGTATCTTTATACTCTACAAGTTAATTTATAGGTTAGTCAATCAGTAAAAATCCAAGTGTAAAAAAATTAACTAATAATAATCAGGTGGCCACCAATTGATAAAAGATCATTACTTACATTCCACCTGAAAAGACGTGGCACTCTTAACACCGGGTCCAATGCCATTACTATTACTCTCACAAGTGAAATTATCGTTGTCATTGTGTCGATCGAGCTGACCATTGGGCCATGCAGCCAAATTCCACGTTAGATTGGACTGTATGCTCTCAAAATCACTAGTGCCTTTATCAGCCGGATGGTAAACATTCGTCACGTAATACAAACTATCATTTGCCGTGAAGTCGATGGGTTTATTGTTCTTAGACCAGGATACATTGCAGATAGGTGAGCACTCAACTCGACAGCCGATACTAACATTAGTGGCGTTGTAAACATAGCCATGATAGGGCGGAAGTTGATGAATGAAGGCTGGCGCAGCTGTGATAAATCAATACGTTTGAATATTCATGGATCGTTAAAATTAAAGAAGGATGGCAGTATTGAAAAATTCAGTGACTGGATATTCGCAGATAGCGTTTGATTTAGGGATCATACCCGATGCATATATAAAACTAGCCGATTGGCATATTGAGCCTTAGCGCCCAAGAGAGCTGGGAAGGACTTTTTGGCGCCAAATGGGACCACAGTTAGGTGCCAAAAGATCCTGCGCCAAAAAGCAGCTGTTCAAAGTCTTACGTGATTTTGAGAGCCGGGTGGTCGGGAGAAAAGGTTAGTGTTGGGATAATTCGCCAAATAAACAATACACTAAGTCCGGATAATTTGCCATATAATTTTACACTAATTTCACGATTACACGTAATTGTCTTGAATAAATGGCAGAAAAACAGATGAAGTTCTCTAGTGGACTGTATAAAAAATAAGATGACTGACCGAGAAATAATGATGATATTCCGATAAAAGTGATAATTGCCGGTTGAGGTTCGATGATGCACTGGCCATTCCGGCACTTACGATCTAGCTCGTGTGCGCCCCGCGGTGGCCAAAGATACCCGAGATGTCTCATAACGTACAACCCAAAATGAGGCAGTAATTTGAACAGTAGCATACCGAGAAAACTGTCACTTGATTCTTAATTATATAGTCTGATACCTCTGGCAACTGATAATTACGCATATTCATGAAATGTGATGTAATACTTGGATAACTTGTCTGTTTTTTTTTTCATTTTTTCTTCTTCCGTACTCATTGTATTAGCAAAATAAACAATCATATTTGAATGCTTCAAATAAAAAAAAATTATATAGTCTAATGACCATAAAGGTGTTGGACAATTCACCAACTGGATGCTCTCTGATAGCTATTGATTCAATCCACCTACCTGACACATCTATAAACGTAGTAGCTGGATCACCATCGCCAGCTTCATTATACGCCATGCATGTGAAGTTGTCTTTTGTCCGTAGATTAACAGACTCTATGCTCAAAAGTGCATTTTCCTCATCAGTCAGCCTATGGAGACCGCGTATCCATTTGTAACCAGTGATGCGCGGTCTGCCAGGATCAATAACAGAACAGGTAATGTTCAATGAGCTACCTTTGACGACTCTCGTTGGCTCGTACGATATTGTTGCTGGTCCCGGTTTATCTGCAGTAACCATAAAATTGTCATTGACAGTTAAACAATTAAGATTTGAGGGTGAGAAAATTCTAAGACACCTACAGTGAACAGTTACTGGTGTTCTCGAGGATATCGGACCCCATCCAGCATCATTTCTACCTTCACAAGAATAATTTCCATGGAATGATCTACCTACAGCTTCCAAAAGCAATTTACTTGGGTCTATGTCACAGAATGTTGAAGTATCATCTGTAGGTGAAAGTGTTGAATTTCGCGAACAGTCCGGCAACTCCTTGAGCAAACCACCGTCTAAGTACCATCGTACAGCATTCAAACTTATAGGATTGCCGTCTGTAACGTCACATGTCAGTGACACATTTAAACGTTCAGCTTCATTCACAGGTACTTCAGGCTCAACGATTACTTGAACACTTGGCTTATCTGAAATTTAATTAACCTTTCAATCTATCACGAAGACGTTGGCTAATTGGAAAATCAAGTCTATGACGTATAACGTTGATTGGAAATGTAGATATACGTACAGAGTATTGAAACATCAATAAAAGTGTCGTTGGAGGAATTGCCAACGCTGTTGGTGAGTATACATTTGTAAGCTCCCATGTCTGTTGAATTTGTATTTTTAACGGTTAGGGATGGCTGGTCTGTACTGCCGCCCTCGTAGTGATCTGAGGTTAGGTCCAACTCCTGGTTCTCTCGATACCTAGGATTTTTAGGGCAATTTTTAATGGATATTGTGGGTGATTTGTTTTGCTGCTTCGATCAATCAATTCAGTGAATAACATGGAAACAATTTACTCATTGTTCTGCTATCCTTAACCACTTATCGACGGAATTAATTAATTACAGTCATGATTAAGGTTTGTTTCATCTACTCTTGTAACTGTCCCGACAAAATTCGAAATGACATACTCTGGTACCGTTTCAATATTCTGATCATTTCTCGGTTGATTCACATGTGAGAGGTTATGATCCTCAACGTTGACATTGATTGCTTTTGCCCTGGCCCGATGATCCCTCATACGTTCGGCCGCACTTTTGCCTACTGTTTTTTTTTTTATGGTGTTATTTAACGTCGCTGTGGGACTACCAGGGTCATAAGCGACGGCTCTGGACTTATTATAGTCGTTACATGCTCACGACTTTTTCCTGTGTAACTCAAAGTTACGGATGTCATTTGTTCACATTGAGGGTAGGATCATTCAATTGTAAACCGTTTTTGTACTCTCGTTGTTGGACTCTTGGGATGCACTCTCAATGTTCACTTTTTCGGTTCATGGGTTCGATCGAGCGACGTGGCGAAAATTATTTTTTGAAAAAATTTTCGCTCAAAGCCGGATTCGAACCCATGATCCTAGGATCAATTTGGAGTAGGCAGAGCACTTTAACCCACAAGGCCAAACCGGCCCCACCTACTGTTTTTATTTTCTTTGGTTTTAAAGCATTGTTTTTTGCAACGATGTTCTTTGCAACGTTCTGCATTGGTTTTCCCCATAATTGACGCTAGCAATACACGCGGTTCACGTTCTTCTCCCCACTCTGCTACAGTGCCATGTAGCATGTTGGAATTTTCGTAACGCCCCCTCCACCACTCGCGTTGCACCCCTTCCCTTAAAAACGTTGCATCGAATTTTATGTTACGCACCATAAGAAGTTTCATTTGCAAATTTTTTTTCGGAGGTGTGCGGGGCAAAATGGGTTGGGTGTGGAATTCTTCGTACTTCTTCTGTGGGTTCTTTTCCATTGAAAGGCTAAAACGTGACATTATCAGAGGAGTCGCAAAGATTTAGCGACCCGTTGAAAGAGTCAGAATAATTTGGGAGATTCTAGCGTGGAGTTTTATGGGGCACGTCTGTCCACTGTTTCATTTTTAATGGATCATGAAGTGAAAGGTGAGCCTCGCAACTTGCTTGTCTGCTCGACATGAACTATATATATCTCCCGCTGCTATGGAGAGACCAGAGTTATTCAACTTTGAAATAAAATTGCTCAATCCCATGAATATAATTTACAATACTCCCAGGTATGCCAGGAGTGCTCTACTGTGGGAGTTGGAAACCACAGAAAATTTGGAAAAATTGTTGGCAGTTTTGATTTCCAGGGAAAGGCTGGAATCCTCGTAACAATCATTACTGAACGGTATAGTATTGGACATTGGAACAGTTCAAAGGCAGATAGGTGAAAAGATTTGAAATTTCGGGAATCATTGGTATTTGCAATATGCGCGGGATTTTTAAAGTGGGTACAATTTTTGAACATCCGCCAAAATCCATCATTAGGTTGGACTCTTTGATTGGTTTGAAATACCAATCAAATTTTCAGCATTTACGAAATTTTTGAAGCACTCAAGTATTTTGGAATTTACCATTCTCTTCAAATCTTGATTCCATTTTTCTTTAATTTTTGGAGTTTTAAAAATTTTGGGAATTTTGGAAATTTTGGAAATTTTGAAAATTTTCAAAAAACGTTTCAAACTTTATCCAAAACTTTACTTTTTCCATTTCAAATTTAACGAAACAACCACCCAAAAGTTATGATTTGCACGCAAGCCCCGGTTTAATTTTCCATTAATTTCTAGGGATACTTCAGTTATCTAAAATTATTTGACCTTGGAATTAAATTCACGACCATGCTACCTTACATGTGAGCGCCACATGGCTTCTTAATTGCAAATTGTTAAAATACGATATCAATTTCCTGGCCCTCCCCTTCCGCCGCATTCGACCACATTAATTACGAGCATGGCAAGTGCGCTTCGCTTCCACATTTGCAACAACATCCACTCGAAACCCGTCCGAGTAATAAAGTCAAAAATCGCCGTAGTAAACATCGAACCGGTGATTATTACTGACATAGCTCAAAATGTCCTCACTTCCACCGGAAGTCACCGACTTTTATAAATTGCAATATTTATGTCATATCTATCAGCCGGCTGAAGGTAAAATGCAGATATTCTCCAGAATTTACATTCAGTCCCTGGAACTCGGTGTCACTGGAGTTAGCAGCAAGTTAATCGCTGACCTACATGTTAGCGTCTCATGCCGAAACGTGAAATACGGATACCATGGAAATCGTAACTAACACACACTTACCATCGCACAGACTTGAGGCTCGCTGGATTCGCATCGTACTCGCATTGCATTACAAGATCTTCGGTTTCGTTCACAGTTATATTTTTTGGATGCATCGACACAATTGGTGGATCTATAAATAATTTAAATATGTGAGTTGTCATTTTTCAATCGAAGAAAAATTTTGGTGGTGCCACTTTTATGATACATGTTGTTTTTATGCCTCCAACGGTTTCCCCACGAAAGCGTTCTAAACAATTATAATCACACACACACACACACACAATTCATCCAACTCGTTTGCTTCTTCGAGCCTGATCAATTTTTCCAGCTGTGCCGAATGATTGACATTCCTAAAATTCTCGAAATGTTGGAGGTATTTCCAATTTGAATGGCCAATACAAAAATTTTCACTTGAAATTTTGACCCCTTTATTCATTAAAATTTGTGAAGATGAACCTGGAAAGATCGGTCGTCACGAAGGGCCGCGCATACATTTTCCATTTTTGCATTTCAAACCCATTCGACATTATTTCTAAGCAAGGAGAATTCGATAATGGAACGAATGGAAAGCTTCCATGCGGAAGCAAAAAACTTCTTGTACTATATATAGCTATACAAATGTCAAGGAGACTTTCATTAAACTTTTCTCCCCATGTTCAGTTATGTTTTACCACTTGTCGACTAAATTAGATGGAATTTCTATTCTAATCCACCCATACTCTATACACACTTTATGACATGTACAATAATGGAAGTAAACTTGGTCAATTTTCTCATGGATCTTAACACGCGCTATGTGACACAATCAGTGTGGATATTAAACTGGAAATTCATGCATAACAAGCAGCAACGGATACCACATAGTCGACTGATACACAACCAACTTGTGCAAGTCAATGCCTACGTATCGTATACACATATATAGAAGACATTTTCCAAAGATATTTGGAGAATGCAAATTGGAAATTCCTGAGGACGACAAATTCCGGAATCATTGTCCTAATTTGATAATTTATAATATCATTTGAATTCTATGTTCGTTGAGCGTATGGATTGAAATAAAAAAAAAATTATCTAGAAATGTGTGAAATATTTTGAATGACATACACAAATCGATTTCGTTTTCTCGGCAGTAAAGCAATGACATCACTTTCTGCGAAAATTTCGTAAAGAATTTTGATCACAAAATGTTATTCCATTTTTGTATCGAATGACCGCTCTTGAAATATATCCCAATTAAAGGAAAAAAAATCTGGTGAAACCCTGGACTTATGCACCTTAATTAAGAGCCCATTAGAGAAATATATTTATTTAACTGATAGCTGGAATTTTGTTTTAGCAATTTTAATCCGCGCAGTATTCATAAATAAAAATAATTAAAATACATGAAATATATGCACAAGCTCGGGGTTGAATGTTTTAAATGCCTCCATTATTTGCTTGGCTGCACTTAATTTTTCTCTCCCATCTGGATTCTGTATTTTTCTTTTGTTATCTGTTGGATACGTTATTGTGTTTTTCGTAAATTTTACAACAGCAACTCTGTTAAAAAATACGTGTGTATTTAAAACGTTACTTACTATGTATTGAAAATGTTGCCATTGATTTTTGTAACAATGTGGCAAAGTTATTTTTATTCAATTTTTATTTTTTCAACGCATGCAATGACGCTTTGCGTGTATTCAGCTAGAGATAAACATTATTTAATTTCTACTACGCTTTCTCACATCAACATCAACATCAACATCAACATCAACATCAACATCAACATCAACATCAACATCAACATCAACATCAACATCAACATCAACATCAACATCAACATCAACATCAACATCAACATCAACATCAACATCAACATCAACATCAACATCAACATCAACATCAACATCAACATCAACATCAACATCAACATCAACATCAACATCAACATCAACATCAACATCAACATCAACATCAACATCAACATCAACATCAACATCAACATCAACATCAACATCAACATCAACATCAACATCAACATCAACATCAACATCAACATCAACATCAACATCAACACCCACGCATACAATGACACACAGCAACATCTACACCCGCGGTTACACTCTCACATCCTTGACCACAATGACATACGCCCCACCCACACATATAACGACCCACACTAATATGTTCCCATCAATCAGATCCATAACTCTTCGGGGTGGCCGTACAAAATTAGGCTTTCACCGACGATGATAACATCTTGCTCTATCGGAAACTTAGAAGTGGTGTACGCAATCTTTGAGAAAACATTTTCATTTTAAGTTGAATGAAATATGGCTGGAATCATAGTTACAAACTAGTTGTAGAAAAGTTTATTATGTCTTTGATAATTAATGAAAGGCTCAACAACGTGGAAAAAAATATTTTTGTACCTTCAAAATTTGGCATAGTGGACTATTTTTGCACTTGTGAGCATGCAGAGGTGTAGAATAAACTTCAATTAATTTAGTGAATTGACCTTTCGTTTTTTATATACAAAAGGAGATCGAGCTCTTAATCGCATTTACCGAGCGAGCACTTGTGATTGAATTCAAACATGTGGAGGAACAATTTCAGAATTTCTGGAAATGTTCATCACTTATAGTAGCTGGAGCTAGAGGTACGGAAATCGATTTTGCGAAAAGTAGATAAACATTCTTAGAGTATCCGCATTTAGTCTTACTAGGTACACCCTAAACCTGAAATATACCTTGATCCCATTATTTCCATCAGACCTCCAATAATAAAGATAACAGAATCACACAATGAGGGACATTAAACTCACATAGTATCTCCATTGTAATGGCTTCTTTCATTGGTTTAACACCTTCTGTTCTTGTTACAGAATTTTCCGCAAAACAGCTAAATGTCTGACCATTGTCGTACTCGGAGGTAGTAAAACCGAAGTAACTGCTCGTTTCAAATGTACCATCGCTCTGTAAGTAAATCAGGAAATGAAAATTATTTTTTTTTCTTCATGTCATGCCCAAATATAGTTATTTAGAATTTGACTTATTTTGATAAGAAACAGAAATTTTTGAAATTTTTGAAATTTTTGAAATTTCTGAAATTTTTGAAACTTGAAATTTCTGAAATTTTTGAAATTTTTGAAATTCTTGAAATTTTTGAAATTTTTGAAATTTTTGAAATTTTTGAAATTTTTGAAATTTTTGAAATTTTTGAAATTTTTGAAATTTTTGAAATTTTTGAAATTTTTGAAATTTTTGAAATTTTTGAAATTTTTGAAATTTTTGAAATTTTTGAAATTTTTGAAATTTTTGAAACATCTTGGATCATTTCAATACTTAAAAAATTTTTAACACCTAAACATTTCTGATTCTTAACGCGGAATTTAAATATTCTTTTTGAAATTTCCGGAGGTTTTTGAATATTCTGAAATGTCTTCACGCAGCTGAGACCCGATTAGATTTTGAAAGAAATTCATGCAGTAGTTTCCGCTTTTTTTAAAACATGAAGCATGAAAATGGCCCAAAGTCTTAATCAATCATTATCTACGAAGGAAAGTTGTGACCGAGCTAATCAATGCCGCAATTGGAGTCTCTTGGCGTACCTTAGCTTCCATCAACATTTGACTCACTTTCGTGTAGTGAATTATTAGTTATTGGTTGACTTTGAGTGGCACGAAATGTTAATGACTATTCAAACTTTTATATTCAGTCTAGATCCGAAGTTGTTCGACTATATATATGAAAAAAAAAAATCATTGACGAGGTATGATCTTTCACGAGAATTTTAAAACAAGAACAAACTAAAATAGAAATCACACCGTGATATACACATAGACACATACAGATATGCAGAAAGTGGTTCGGAAATTTTAGAAATACGTTAAAATGTAAAAATTTAACGGAAAATCGATTTCCCATTTCCAGCTGCAAAACAATAGCTTGCCCAATCAGGAAGTTAATAGAAATTCGAGAGGACCAGAAAACAAAGTATTCAACTGATTACATGTACCACGAGAATAAAGCGAAGGGTATTTTTATTTTTGCTTTGAAGTGTAACGATGTTCGTTGGAATTTCATGAAAATTGCGGTGTCAGGAAAATGTTTAGGGAGAAATTCGAAAAATATAGATTTTTTTCGCGTTCACCCGAATAATTATCATTGATATTCTAGAAGCCATCATCACAGTAATGTGAAGAATTTTTAGTTCCTTTTTCTCTCTGGTCCAATGTTAAATTATACGTTTGATCCTTTTGATCTCAAAATCGAAGTTTGATCTGAAAATGTGCTGAATCGAACCAACATTCGAAATCGATTCTGGCATGTTCGGTTTTCCCCGGGCGGTCCATTTTGCCGGTATGTTCCGTTTTGCCCGAGTTTGCCCTACATAAACGCCCGAAATTTTCAATTAAATTTCATAACGACCGAATCGAATTCTCAATTCAACTTCCCTTCTGAGCGACCGAAACTTCTGAATCAAGTACCTGATGATGAGCGCTGTCGAAACGTATATATATTTTTTTGATAAGCCCAAAATTTTCACTTTCCTCATCGACATCCAGGGATGGAAATGCTTGTGGCAATACTGTACATTGAAGTTGCGAGTGAGCTGAATAATTCAATTGATATGGCAAATACCAAATTATTATCCGATATCCAATGAATGCCTATGTTATTATATGTTGTTATCCTCTTCCCAATAATCTAAATGCTCACAAGCGAAATACATTCCCATGTCAATCGCTATTTATTCAATTTGCTTCCCATCATCAAATACCCTGAATATCAAAATTCTTCAATGTTCAGTCAAACGGCAGCTGACAGCATTTCAATTTCTCCTTTAGTTTGCCGATAATTGTTTAGATTATTATGGATATCATTAAAACTGTCAATGGATCGTCATAATGAGCGTCATTGTTTTGTATTCTGTTTTTCGTAATTTTTCTAGGAAATTTTTCTAGCATCACCAAATGTGGGGGCTCAAAGGAGAGGAAAGACTTCGAGGTCACCCTAAAATGTGTACTACCGCACGCGGGCAGGAGGGGGGGGGCGGCCTAAGGGTTCCGACGGGGGCACCTTCTCAAAATGTGTGTTACCGCACCCGAGTATAAGAGCCGGAAGGGGGAAAGGCTCCAAGGAGGTCACCACCCTATAATGTGTTATTTTATTTTGGAGAAATTTTGAGAGAGAAATTTTAGTTCGGCGAAATTTCACCGGAAGAAATTTTGCTTGCAAAAACAGGGATATTCAGAAAAATAGAATATGGAAAAACAACGGCAAAAAAAGATTTCATAAAAAAGGACTTTGACAAAAATAAACTAGGAAAAAACCGACTTTGAAGCTGGAAAGCATGGACAGGATAGGCTGGTATCAGGGACGATGGGGACCAATGGGAGTTGATCGCGGTTGGATGCACCACGTGATTTACCACCCGCACCCAAGGGCGGACCATCAAGTGCCGACTCTGAATAGGGGGCCTCGAGATGATTAGGGTTTGGTGCCCAATGTAACCACGGGCCAGAAATCTATATATAGACTGTCCCATGTGACGCGATGCACCTAAATATCTTTTAAGGGAGGTAGGTCACAAAGAAATACATGTGGGTAGAGAGCTACACGACAGAAGTGACACTTCGTAGAGGCCGAATTTATAGAGATATGATGATATCCTGTAAATATTGTTTTCTAATGCGGAGGAGAGGATAGGATCAGTGGCTCTATCAGTGTAATTCGGAGGTTATGATTTGAAACAATGCAATTATATCCATATGCAAAAGATTTTTTATTCTGTTTTCATCTCACCATTTTCTACAAATGAAATTATCGCTTTGTGATAACTGAAGTAAGAAACGAAATTTTTTGATTACCACACACACCAAATTATTCCGGACATAAATTATGATATAGAAAATAACGCTCGGCACATATATAACGTATACGTTAACACACCAGACTGGGAAACAGCTGGCTTTTGACCGTTGATACAAAATGCGCATAACGCCATCTAACGCCCTGCGTTAAACTATGACGAACGCGTCATTATCGACGTTCCCATTCATCACGTTGTAAATGGGTCTAGATGTGCGTGCATGCTCTATTCTTCTCTCTCTCGTGCTTCCCTCCCCGTACCACGCACCGTCTCTACATCCTAGCGAGTAAAGTACGTACGCACTCCATATATGGCGCTTCCCCCTCCTCAATGGTGTTGGTTTTTGTAACAGAGGGCCTCGCGTGTATTCGATTCACACCAAAAGGCGCCTAGAGAAGTTTCACTCCAAAAAGATTCTCAACAAAAATTGCAGGCTTTTTAGGGGGACAAGTTTTTTAGGGGTCAAAAATGGGGTTGCCATTTGAAAAAAAGAACTTTGTACTTGCAGCTTGCAAAATTTTCAAATTTTATCCGTCGTGCATGAAGGTGGTTGACTGAACAACTTAACTTGTTCCATTATCCTGCTTGACAGACCGATGGCCGATTCGCATCAGCAACTTTCCACTGGACATTCGGTAGCTTCCAGAAATCTTTAAATTTCTTTAGATCTATTGAGCCACTTTAAATTTTCCTCTATCTCACCACTCCACTGCAAATATTTCCAACACCATGCTATTGAGGTAATACGATAAATTAGTCCGACAGGTAATTCACAAGTTTTCCGGTTTGTTCCAATGTGTACACGTCCAAGTTGAAGTTTCCCACTGGACAATTCCCATTCCAGTTGTCCCCCTTTCCCGAAATACTGTCAGATTGGCCCGGGGGTATCGATTCAAACTGTAATTGTCAGCGAACCACTCCGTCAGGTAACCACAAACAGTTTGTTCGGTAAAAGCTCCAGGGTTAGCGGGCAGATGAGAGCCCAGTACGTGTGGCTAGAGAGACTTGAACTTTGGCTTTTACCCAATTGCCTTGTCGTATTGTCAGAATAAATGGCCTGGGTAATTCTTTTTTTTTTACGAATGGCTAAGTTTTGCATATACCACACATCCCTTTCACTTGCTCTCATATATTTTCTATACGGTCAAATTCTACGTCAATCGCTGCTCCATCAATTCCAATCGGTGAATGTCATTTTTATTCCACTGTCAATCGCATTAGAATTTCATTCATGTAAAAGTCACTTTTGTCTCTTCCACATTGACTCACTCCATATTCAAGTATGCTTTTTATAAATAAACATGGAATGTTTTTTTCCCCGAAAAAAGGGCACTCGAGTATGGGGGGATAGCGAATCGGGAGCAATTGATATTCCGTTATTTTTGGAATGTGAAAAAAATATATGGACTCCATTCTTGTGTGGCATTGGTGTACCGAAATGGATTTTAGGGAGAATGAGAGAGTCACCATTTTGTATGCAAAGTTCAAGGAAAAATTGAACTGATGGTTTGAATTCGTGTGTGGATTACTGGGGAATTATTTATTGGTAGGAAAAATTGAGCGTGGCAATTATCGAAATTATCGGGGAGAGAATTTATGTGTGACTGATTGCCTGAATACATATTTTTGGGTGAATTAATATCAATGGAAATTGGGGAATTGATGAATTTGACATTATTATTAGCGCGTCGAATAGTGAACAAGTCACGGAGGGAAAATCCGGGAAAAATGGGACGCCAGGAAAAATGGGACACTAGGAAAATGGGACGCCGGGCAGAATGGGACAGACGGCAAAATGGAACGCCGGGCAAAATGGATCACTCGGCAAAATGGCAAAAAAAAAAATATTCTGCAAAATCTTGAAATTTATTAAAAAATCTGTAGCGAAGTGGTAAAGCGCGGTAGGTTGATTTGCCTCTGGGCTACTTTCTGACGCATATCTCAAGAGTAAAAAGAGATAGGAAGAATCCTATAACAAACTTTTTGCACAGACAGTGAAGTTGTACAAAAAAAGTTTTCATGAAGTTCATCTCAATTTCCCTCCATGTTGAGATTTTTAAGAAAAAAATGATGCTACTGTCAAACGCACTTGCTTCGTTTCATCGCTTCACAACAGGAATGGCGGGGGACGTGAATACACTTCCTGATGGACTTCGTATTTGTGTGTATCTATGTGTGTGTATATATGCGTGTGTGTTTATTCTGTCCCTCTTGTTTGTACTTCCTGCGGTACATACCTCCAGGCGAGAGTACTGGCCACCCGCCTAGGCGGCTGGGGATCGCTGTCTGTCATCATATTCCGATATACAGGGTAAATCTCCAGAAACCCCTATGCTATGATGACGTCTGTGATGGACCTCACCGTCATCCGCGGATGGGTGTATGTGTGTGTGTGTGTGTGTGAGTGAGGGGGTGGGTGGTTGTGTGGGTGGGTGGGTGTGTGTGAGGGTGGGTGGGTGTGTGTGAGGGTGGGTGGGTGTGTGTGAGGGTGGGTGCATGTAATGTATTTTTTTAAAAACTTGTTATTATACGTATGAAATAAAAAATTTGCCTCAATTTTAATTATCGGTGAGCTAATGAGGTACTGTTACGATCGTACTGATGAATTTTACGATACCATTAATTAAAACCAAACACGAGAATATTTCTATGATAATTTTGTGGGTAGTATAAAAAAGCAGAGAGAGAACTATGCGGTTAACATATTAAACTGTACGATCCGCAGTGAACTGTTACTTATGTAAACAGAGAAAATGTATGAAACATCGATGAAATGAGACATGTGCATATATAGGTAATGCTGCGGCTGGACTATCGGAAAAGAGACAGCAATATTAGCTCCCTCTTCCTCTACTCTATTGTAAATAGAACGATTGTGGTTTTGGGGGGTGCACGTTGTGGTGCTCTAACGAGTCAGTAATGGGCAAATTCTCAGTATTACATAGGTAAAACTACGTTGGGCGTAATAGAGAAGAGAATATCAGGCTCACTGGACATTCAGTTGAGTAAAACTGGCTTTACCAGCGTTGATTATTGGTTAATTATGTCCTAAGTAAACGAAGCTAATTTGACGCTTCCATGAATGATGAAATAACTTGGTACAATGTTGAACACTAAATTTCTACATGGCAAATGGATGAGAAACGTTCAATTTTGACGGGATTTGTTTGCATTGATTCAATATTTTGTCATCCAAAATTCCAGTTTGTCTGATTACATCATCAATAGTGAGCAAAATGCATTGCTATTAGGTGGACGAATCAGATTGGTCGTTTGGATTTTTTTTTGTTGAACCTGTCTATCATTATTTGTTGTAAAATTGTTGTTTTTTTAACTTGGCGAGGGGGGAATTTTTTGGAATCACACCCAAAGGGAAATGGATGCGGTCCATTGAGTTTTCACTTCGCTCGATGGTTCATGAACTCCCGACACTCTTTGGACAACGGAAATGTGTGGGTAGGCGAAGAGGGTGAGGGGGTGGGTGTCTGTGCCCTGATGTGTCCATGAGGATGTGTACGTGAGGGTGTGTGTGTGTGTGTTGGTGTGAGAGGTGGGTGTGGTCAGTCTATGCGTAGGTATGCATATTGGTGTGCGTATGGGTATGGGTCTGTGTGTATGGATGTGGGTGATATATTTTGTTATTTATCATCCGATTATTCATGATATTTTAATGTTTCTGCAGGACCGAATATTAATTTCGTTTTCCGGACTTTTTATGAACTTCTTGAGGAAAAAATATCTCAGGCAAATATTCTAAATCCACCAGTTTTCGTCTGGCCCCAATCGCTCACACTCATGTACTATCATATTCAACTACTTGTTAAATGTGATATTATGTTGGGATGGAATAGCAATGTTTCACTTACATTGTCAATGGTTTTAGTTTCAAACACATCCATTCGTTCGTTGTCGTCCGTCAGGAGTTCCGTGCTATTGTACCACGTGACATTGGCCGCTGGTCTCGCTGCGCTCACTTTGCACTCGAGCAGGATTTTTGTACCACTAATAACTTGCCCGACCACGCCCGTGACGTCCATTTTCAGTGGTCGTACTAGAAAAAAAAAACACAAACAAATAAACAAAACAGGAGATAATGGAAAAGTGATGAAAAAGTAGGTCTCTTACACGCTAAGCGTCTCCCGCTTTTTGGGTTTCATTCACTTACAGATTGACGTCTACGTAAGTGCAATGGCCCTCAGTATTGCTTGTTTTTTCATCAGAGATTAAACATTTGACAAGTAAAGTCCCTGTTTGCTCGTCCATTTGAGTGCAACTCGCGAGGCATTGACCAGAAATGGTTGAAATGTGTCACACTACATACGATCGTCTGGTTGGTCGTTCGCCGACATATACGTATATATGTTAGAGACATTTCAGGGTCTTCGTGAGCTCTAGTCAACGAGCCATGACGAGCAAATGTTCGAATAGAGATATACGAGATATTTTGTCAAATACCGGACCAGCGCTGTGAGCAGATAGCTCGGCATTTCTTGAAAAAGTAGGTTAGAATTTTTGCGGCATCAAGGAAGTTTGCAGAGCACATTCGATTCTTGATCGGTAAAAAAAGTACACACTTTTTTTTGAGATAGACTATCGATGAAGTTACCATTTTCTTTTCGTGAAACAACATTTTACTACTTAGAGACAAAACCCTCGACCCCACATACACACACACACACACACAGACACACCGCTGAAGTCAGCGATCACCGCAGCACCGGGACTGCTTCTCGGGGTATACAATGCATGCATGCAGGAAAGTCTCTATTGTGGAATACCATGTACGATAGACTGCTGAAAGTAGCAATACCAGGTCAGGTAATAGTTGTAGCTTTCGCGGACGATGTGGCAATAGTCATTACGGAGGCATACCGGTCTAAGGTCCAACTGATCTTCGATAATGTATTCTACCGGATTGAAAATTGGATGGACTCAGTTGGCTTGCAGCTTGCAGAACATAAGACTGAAGTAGTGCTCATCGGTAGGAAGAAGTTAGAATCTTACGCTGCGAATCGGCGAACACAAGCTGAGTTGTCAGCCATACATACGGTACTTGGGAGTTTTGATCGATGCCGGAGTCAGTTTTAGACAGCATGCCCAACATGCAAGCAATAAAGTAGCTATGGTGAAAGACACCCTGTCGCGACTTATGCCTAACATCGGAGGTTCGAAATAGAGAAGAAGGCTTCTGCTATCGTTAGTTGTAACATTGGCACTGACATGAGGCATCCCTATTTGGGCTGATGCTCTGCGAAGCCAAGTAGCACGGCGGAAAGTAGATTTAGTCTACCGATTGAGTGCTCCGAGAGCGGGTGGTGTATATGGGACGGTGTCTCACGACACTGTATGCGTCATTGCTGGCGTGATTTCTATCCGAATTTTAGTGGAAGAGCGTAGGTGCCTCTACGCGGATAGAAGAGCAAGAAATGCGCGCTGCAAGGATGTTGAGACAGAGAAACGGAACCACAGTATTGAGCCTTGGCAGGTACAGCGGCGCGCCTCGAGCAAAGGCCGGAGGGCTGATCGACGGATACCGAAACTGGATGTTTGCCTGGACCGTACACATGGACAAGCCAACTAGTACCTGACCCAGATGCTCTCAGGCCACAGATGTTTGCGACAGTATCTGCACAAATTCAAGCATGGGGCTTCACCGGATTGTCCGACCTGTGCAGGAATTAGCGAAAAAGCCGAATGTGTATTCTTTGCATTTCCGCGATATGATGTGTATCAAGATGCATGGAGAACCGACACAGGGCAAACCATCAACACCGACAACTTAGCAGAAGTCATGCTGTCATCAAAAGCGGGATGGGATGCGACAAGTACCTTTGCAACGGAGGTGCTGAGGGAGCTGCGCCGTGAGGAGGAGGTAAGGAATCACCCAGTTTGACGGGAGGGAGTTCCTGAAGGGCATGGCTCAAAGGAAGAGCGCTAGCCATAGTCCCTCATGCAACGAGGTGATGCCTTGCGGGAGTCCCATAGTGACCGAGGACAGTGCGAGGAATTGGAGTATGGCCACTTTGAAGATCGTGTCTTATATGTTGTTCTTTGTTACATAGTTTATTTTTTAGCTTTGTAGTTGTATTTAATTGTGCATAATAAAGATATGCTTAAGGAAAAGAAACGAAAAAAAATACACACACCCACCTTCCCACCCACGCATACCCAAAGGCCCACCCACCCATATCTAAATGCCCACCCTCCCACCCATACGACACCCACCCCCTCATCCACTCACCCACACCCCACCCACCCACTTACCCACACCCCACCCACCCTCTTACCCACACCCCACCCACCCACTTACTCACACCCCACCCACCCACTCACCCATACCCCGCCCATCCATAAAACCATATGCCACTCACCCACCCACAACCCATCCCCCCGGTCACCTACACACCACCCGTCCACCCATACCCACGCACACACACACGCGCACACACGCACATCTGCTCAAGTGCAGCTACTGCGGGGAGGACAAGAGAGGAACCAAAGAAAAAGAGGCACACCCATACACACACATTTAGATAGAATCGTAACTTCCTCCATTGAGTAGTTAAAAGAAAATAGGTAACTCAACGTGGTACCAGTGCCAATGCTTTAACGAAAAATGGCTGAAATGTGCTTCACTGCATGCAATCGTCTATTTGATCGTTGGCCCTCTCGACATATGCGTGTATTTGCACCAGTTTCGTGTCTCCCTGAGCTCAAGTCGGACGACGAGCCGGAACGAGCAAACGTCCTGATAGAGATGAACGAGGGGCCACACTACTGCCTCACTCCCTTCGTGATACATATATAGGCTAACATATGGCCTGGATGATGATGCTAAAGGAGCCAAGCTATTTCGATACGCTTACCTGAATCTTGGTTTTAAATAAATGGAGCTGTTACTTTTGACTAGGGACATATTGAAAAATGGAGGGCATAAAATGGGCGGGGGTAGGGGGGTAGGGGGGGGGGGTGAATAAAGCAAGCTCACTGGGTTAAAGCACAGGATAGAGAGTGGAATAAAATATAAAGAAGAGGAAGATGAAAAGAAGTTGGTAGAATTGGGCATAAAAATATTAGTGGGGGAAAAATGACTGGGGGAGTAAGCGGGGGGTGGGAGGGTGAGTCGCTTGGTGTTATAACAACCGTTGAGATTTTTCGGTAAGCCTGCAACGTGCACGCCATCAGCGAATTTTTCCACTCTTCCCTCACTGTCTCCCTCACTTTTTCGAGGTACAGTGGACTTCCTTAATGTATTCCGTCCACGAACGAAACGTTTCATATCTCTCGTATTATCGCTTAACGAGAGCGAAAGCTTTTCAACCCCCCTCCCCCACCCCCTGCCCCACCCAAGATTACGCGTTATTCTCTACAGTATCTCACACCCATTCCTATCTACGCCTCCTGTCATATTCTTATTCAAAATGTTGCTCGACATACCACGAACAGCTATAACCACCTGGGAGATTTGATGGAATTTAATACCGAGATGCCACTCGAGAGGTTCCTCGGTCATTTAAGGGGATTTTAATGGTGATAGGGCAATAGAGGGGACAATCAAACGGGATACTTCCGACATGGGACATCAGTGAGACAATTTTTCTCGGTTAATTTAGTGGTATATTCTCTCGTCTCGCCTCGAGGATCGATAATGCAATCCCATCTCGTATTGTCTCGTCTTGTCTCGATTTTTTTCATTTTTCAAGTGCTGCTCCAGAACGACTCTTTTCAAAGGCTGGTTTATTAATACGAAAACACAGGAATCGATTGAGTGATATTCATGCTGAAATGCTTCTGTGCCTTCATTCTTGGTTCCAGTGTTCATTAAGATCCAAATTGAAAAGTGCCATCAAATATCCGTTGTAATTATTGAGAAAGAAAATATTGCCTAAAAGTGCGTGTTCATGTTGGTAGTTATATTGACAGAAATATATCTTCAAGTTTTCACACTGTTGAATAAATGAAATTTTCTAAATGTGTGAACAATTTAGTATCATCATTATTATTTGTTAGGGTCATCATAAATTTACCAAAAAATTATTGGTTTGTGAATGAAATTGATTGGTTTAAAAGGATTTTTTTTTCGAACTCTTGTCGAGACATCTCGTCTCTCGTGACATCTCTCTCGTATTGTCTCGACTTGGCGTCAATCATGAAATTGATCTCTCGTATTGTATCGACTCATAATTATCTCGTCTTATTCTAACGGAAAATGGGAATTATCAATTTTTCTGAAGTCGAATATTCTGATCAAAAATATTTGTAATTGTATCCAATAAATCAATGGAGATGAAAAATGAATGAGCGTCATGAGTGCGATGTGTTATGGTGGCGAGTGAAGAATTAATGAGGATGATAAGATCCAGTATTCATCAGCAGGAACATTCAATGTTGATATACAATATTCAAAATTCTCGCGCGAGAAATGACCCATGTCGCTGGATTGCTTGAATATGTATGCGAGAAAATGGACGGTTGGTCATTAAAGTTCTTTTAATGCAATATCAAATCTGTCGACAAAATATTTGATGATGTTAATATTGAAGAACACACAAATCCGTAGTTAATCCTTCGGGAGTAAAATTTTGTGTATGAATGTTTAGAATTATTTTGAACATACATATCTCGTGCCAAAAAAATTTCGATAATCAATTAATGAAATCCTTGGATCATATTCCGGTCACCTGATTCCGGTGGAATAGAATGTTCCTTAATAAAATATGAAGATTACCCTCAATATCCTGCCATCCTTAACGACTTATCGACTGAATTAATCAAGTACAGTCACGATTAAGTTTTATTTCACGTACTCTTGTAACTGTCCCGACAAAATTCGAAATGACATGCTCTGGTACACTCTCAATATTCTGATCATTGGTCGGTTGATTCACATGTGAGAGGTTATGATCCTCAACGCTGACATTGATTGCTTTTGCCCTGGCCCGATGATCCCCCATACGTTCGGCCGCACTTTTGCCTACTGTTTTTGTTTTCTTTGGTTTTAAAGCATTCTTTTCACGTAAACGATCACGATATTCTTTGCAACGTTCTGCATTGGTGTTCCCCATAATTGACACTAGCAATACACTCGGTTCACGTTCTTCTCCCCACTCTGCTACAGTGCCATGTAGCATGTCGGAATTTTCGTAACGCCCCCTCCACCACTCGCGTTCCACCCCTCCCCTCAAAAACGTTGCATCGAATTCTGTGTTACCCGCTATAAGAACTTTATATTCCCAAATTCCCTAAAATGAATAGCGCCAAAATCTCAAAAAAAAAACCATGAAATTATTACTAGCAAATCCATAAATTTTTGATTGTACGTTGAAAACCCCCTCCCGCGACCAAAACGCGATGTATATTGAATGGAATAAAAGTGTAATGTATGGAAAATGCGCGTCAAAACCCACTCGTCATTTTAAAAAATTTAGATTTGCCTTCTCCAGTCTTTTCCACATCTCAGCTCTCACCCGATCCCCCCCCCCCTCCTCCCCCCCCTTTTTTCCGCCCTAGAAAATCGTGGCGCCTGAATCGAGAACAATAATAATGTGCACTTTCATGATCCAAGAATTCACCTAATCCATATATCGTGAATAACGCTTGCGGCTGTAGCGTTACGTAAAAGAGGATTTCCTCTTATACAATTTTAATAATACGACCGTATAGTTTATGAGAAATGAATGTCACATTCGTATCAAATGGCTCCGCCCCAGCTACATCAGCCACTTTTTTCCCCCTTTTTTTTTCTTCTTTTCTTTTCAAATATTTTGCATGCATGACGTTTCGCGTTATACGCCACCCATTTCCTAGGATGTACAAGTATTCGTGGAGATTAAGGAGTATATATGCGGTTGTAAAAAGAAAGGTTGCAGTACTGGATGGGTGGGTGGGTGGGTGGGAGTTACTACCATATACTAGAAAATCTGTTTTACAGATACTCGTTTTCTTTTATCCCTGCGCTTGGATCTTGTCATCTTGTAACTAAGCTCCATTCTCTTCGGATTTTTTTTTTATTTCTGTATCAGGTTAGTCGTTGAATCGTGAGAAGTTGAACGAAGAAGGCAGCTTATCCAATTCGAATGGTGGAATGATGCTTGAGTGTCTCGCTCAGGGTCTATTGTCTCGAGTTAAGAATTCTTGGAGAGAATAATTTTTTTTTTCTTTTTTATCTCCAGTACGCTGAAGTCTCTCTTTTTTATTTCATTAACTACCTGAGCAGTGTGCGCTTGACTTAAGGACTTTTTTTTCCTGCGCGGAGATTGTCATGGATATTTTATAACAATATCAACTGAATATAAATTTCCTTCTCTTTTTATGGGTGAGGAACAATGGATGATTTCAGGGAAGTCGGGGGAATTTTATGTTAGCACCGCGGCATCGAGCATATTATGGGTTATTGGAGAGATATATATAGTATCGGTGTGGGAAAATATTGACGATGGATTTCGGGCTATGTGCATTTTTGCAGTTGAAGCGTGTATGATAGTTGTATGATAATTATTTGCGGAACTCGGATAAGGTCGGTAGGACTTGAAAAAATAATGTTGCAGAAGCAAAAAACATTTTTAAAGGAATGTTAATTCCTTCAAATGAGACGAGACGAGAGCGACGCGAGAGGAGACGAGAGCGACGCGAGAGGAGACGAGACGGGAGCGAGACCCTCGACGGTTTACATCAGCAACTTCCCGATAGTTTGTGTGTATGTGTGTGTGTGTGTGACGAGAAACGTATAAAGCCAAGTTGTATATTAGGTACGCAAATTCGACTATTGATCAATTATTATGATTCTTCCTCGATATCTCGTAAAATATGATGCCTAGCAAAAAAAGTAATAAACCATGAAATATGTAGTTTCATGAGATGAACAACTTTTGTTCAACACTTTTTCTCGTATGTGTCACCGTTCTCGAGATACAGCGTTATAGACAGTTAACACTGTTAATAACAATTGAACGGATGGTACAATTGCAAAAACACTCCTTTCAGAACTGGAGACTCAGTAGACGCGGCGATTAAAAAAAAAAGGTAATTCGGTCCAGCAGTTTAAGAGGAACCGTTCGCCAAAAAACAAAATGATACGGACGCACAAACACACACACACACACACACACATAACCCGCCTGTCGGGGCTTTGGCGTAGTGGTAGAGTATCTGCCTACTACTCCGAAGGTCCTAGGTTCGCGCCCGGCCGCCGGAGAATATTTTTCCAAAATATTTTCTCATGGATTCCGACCGATGCAGGAACTTCCGTGTGTGCTATTGGCGGTACCCATAAAATGAGATCGCCCGGCCGAGCGGAAACCTAACCCGACGCAGGGGGGGGGGGGTTCCATCATAGGCGCCGGCCATCGTAGCACAGGGGTTTCTGGAGGTTTACCCGGTGTTTAGAAATACGATGGCCAAAAAATGGCGAAAGTCGGCGCCAGCCGCATGGGTGGGTGTCCGGTACGCCCCCTGAAGGAATGCTTACACGTCCGCTACCGGGGGCGTACAAATGACAGGGCCGGAGGAAAAACAACACACATAACCCTCGCTGCAAATGTATCAGGAGCATGTGAAACGTCGAGAAACGTAAAAATTTCATTATTCTGAGACATTTCATTTTCGGGGTGATTACAATAACTTTCCCTATCGGGAAGTTGATAATGCATTTATGCCCTGTATGTTACATTGGGCGCTCGAGAGAAGTATTACTTGAGAACAGAAAATTTCAACTGACATGGCAAGAAATTTTTTTCCACAGCATCCATTGCATCTTTAAATTTTCACAACGAATCACTCACCGTGAACGTCGAGCCCGATGTCGACAGTGAGGGGCTCTGCCAACGCTGGACTGCTGACTCGGCAGACAAAAGTGGCGCCTAATTCGCTGCGGCTAACCTGCAGTTGCAGCACACTGCTTCCTGAACCAATTCCATTTCCCTGGATATCCGTTGATCCATTTGCTGAAATAAAAAATCATTTTCAATTCGTTTTTACTCCACTTCATTATTCATGGGAAAACGTATAAGAGAAAATTGATGATTTCAAACAGGATAATTGAATTTCATGAGTAGATGAATTTTCCAACCCCATTGAATCTCGTGTTTTTTTTTATCGTCATTTTAGCGGACTGTTCTAACGCGCAATGGGCGTATGGTGAATGATATTAATTTTGCAAATTCCGTGAAATAAAAAATCAATCGATAACCTAATTTCTTTCAACGCAATTGTAAATATTCACATTCCTATTCAAGTGTTTTCAATGGCACTCGACTGATGGTGAATATTTATCTCTATTTTTTATTTTCCAAAGTGAGTCCTTTTTTTACATCATGTCGTACAACTTTTTTTGGACATTTGGAAAAATGCAAAAAAAAACCCAACATTAACTCATGCACCTATGCTCAAAATTGTTCTTTACCTCCCCCCCCCGGACAGGTGCATTAAACTTTGTTTTATGTGATTTTAACTGGCTATTCCACTGGGAAATGAAGCTTTGGTGACTGACATTAATTTTGTAAATTTGGACAGAAAAAAAAAGGATCGATGGCCTGGTTTTCTTTAGGCCACTTTAAAATATTCACATTTCTATTCAACTGTCTGTGGTAGTACTTCAGAAAATAATTCGCCGTGCATGAAGTATAAATGGTGCGAACGCATATGGATTAATGGGGACAAGCAGATGTATTATTAATATAGTCAAAAAAAAAAAAAAAAAAATAGTCGAGAGACAGAGGGAAGTGAGCAATTAAATACATGGCATAATTCAATCCAATGTGATGCAGTATCATAGATTACAATGCTCGTCTCCAGCAACGTTTTCTCGAATAACACCCAGCCAGTCGTTTTGGGGATTTCAGAGGGCTTTTACGACTGCGACGCAGTGTAGCCAGAGGGGATGAGGAGTGAACTGGGCATAAATCTTTTACATCTGCTACGTCCCTGGAATTGGTCCGTTGGACATAAAGTGCTGCACTGCTGGGAATGTTTCTTTCCCTTCTTTTTTCCTTTTATCCCTTTGTTTCCGGATTATTTTTTTATTTTTTTCTTCTACCACCTCACCCAGTCAGCTAACTGCTACACTATTTCCCATAACCAAGTTCACTTTATCTTACTCGGTAAACTCAATAAGATACTATTGCTATATCTAATTGGAGATATTGGCGACTGAAAATGGCGCCATCTACGAAATGTGATTCATTTATGTACGGTCGGTAAAGTAGGGTTGCTCAGTACGGAATTATGTACGTGAAGGATCGAAATTACCATGGCCTGTACGATGAATGTTATTTTTCTACTGGTGAAAACTAGTACAGTCAACTCCCCCACCAGTGCACCTCTCACAAGTTGATGGATCCCTATAGTCACTACCGTCATGACCCCACTACTGACTATCTCCTCAAGCGTCGCCTCCCCACTGTGCAAATGGTCCCGCGGACTTTGAATGCTACCTCACTGCGCTTACTAACATCCGGGAGTGGGGGAAGTAGGGGAGGGTCACTTGTGGGATAGGGCGGTGGAGCGTTAGATTAGATTGTCGCACCCTCTATATATATAGATATACGCTATATGTATATTTGGAGATTTGAGGGACTGAAGCGTCTACGAAGTAGGAATTCTTTCCATTCTACTATATATGATTAGAGATGACAGGGATCGCAAGCGGCGCCATCTGCCGCATGAACTATAATCATCTACAGTCGGTTCAGCAGATTTCTCATTATCTTGGGATCTGTGGTTAGCCAATTTAGACACTGACAGTGGTGTTGGTCCGATTGGCTAGATGAATGACTTGAATCTTTTAGATCTCCCAGATTCTTCGAATGGATCCGTTGAGAATACATAAGTGGATACTGCCGGAAATGTTTCTTTCCCATCTCTTGTCCTCTCATTCCTTGGTTTCCAGCTTATTTCATTTTTACTGCAAATCAGTCTGTTAGCTAACTGTTATACTATTTCTTGTAACCGAGTTCACTCCATCTTACTTCGTACTCCCAATTAGATAATTCTGGTATGGACGGTTCGAGATATCGGGGGCTGAGAGTGGCGCCATCTACCAACCGAAATACATTCATCTGCAGTAGGTAAAGTAGGATTATCTACTATGCAATTTAATGCACCAAGGCAGGAAATCGTCATGATACATAGGAAAGACGATTTCTTTCAACTATGGAAAAAGTGAAGCCTTTAAGCTTGCTAGTGCCAAGATAGGCGGTAGCGTATCGGCCAAGTCACGTTCCAGTCGCATTTCCGCCCGTCTATCTCCAACGACCTCGTATAAGTTACAATTACCTACACGACCAACAACCGCCCTTTTTATCGCTCCCAAAATAGCTACATTCGGGATAAAAATAATCGCAGTACTTACGCCGAAATGAATCTGACTTTGTAATATAAAGTATGCATGAGATTTTGTCTCATGAATTCTTTTCTAAAATTTTCATGCATTTAGAAATCTTATGTGGCGAACTAGGCTCTATTTACTGATTGATATTTACCTACTATCGATAGGAGAGCAATTCTTACTACTTATTATTACACGTATCAGGGACCAGAATCGGCGCCATCTACTAAACTCGTAATATTTATCTACAGTCGGTAAAGTAGGAGTTGTTTCCATTGAGAATTAATGAACTGGCATTTGATTCATGATTAATTATACATAAACTATAATGTCCTAAATAATATAATCAAATTCCTAAATTTTCCGAAATAATTCCCAAATCATACAATTTTTTAAATTTTGGATATTAATTAATTTCCTGCTAAGTATATGGCTGTAATTGGCACCTGTTATGAATAATCAAATTAGGGTGATTAATGGCATCTGAGTAATTCCGATGATTTTCGAAATTTAGAAAATTATGATACCTTGAAAAAATTTCATAAATTTTAGATCGTTTACGAATTTCTTAAATATTGAAGAGTGAATTTTTGTCCTGGAATTTCGTGCTCTTCATTTTATTCGGATTTGCTAATTTCTTCTCGCCAGTTGTTAATGTTTTTGATTTTTTTTTTCAAATTTTTGAAAATGTTTCGACGTTATCTACTGGTTTATGAATACTTATTTTCGGGTATATTTTTTTATGATTTTTTTTCAACGGAATTTCAGTTTGTTCTTCATTCATCCACGGGTTTTATTTCAATTGATTCATTTACTGGCGCCATTCACTGTCTGTTTATTTGTTTATTGACACATTTTCAGAATTACCATATCTACTGTAGGCCCAGGCACGGGCCAGCACAAAAATTCCAGTAGTCACGTTGTGTCATGTTTACTTCCATAGGCAAAAACATTTTTTCAATCAATAAACAATGTTTTTATCAAATAAATGTGCACTTCTAAATTTTACGATTGTTCACCAGTTTAAAAAGCAGAAGTTTGGAATTATCTTGTTCGTAATTATCAAAATGAATTATCAAAATAAATTATCGAGAAATATTATCAACATAAATTATCAGAATTAATTAATAAAATAAATAATTAAAATATATTCTTAAAATCAGTTCTTATAATTAATTATTGAAATAAATGCTTGAAACAAATTGCTAAAATAAATTCATAAAATGAAATATTGAAGTGAATCGTTGAAATTAATTTTCAAGTGAATTATTCAAATAAATTACTGAAATGAATTCTTGCAATCTCCAATAATTTTTTATGGAAATAAATATCATCAAGTAATTTCTGCTGGAATCTGTGTGCAATTAACCGTTTCATATGTTTGGTTGGAATTAATGATCACTGGCGAAATAATCCAGTGTCTTATGTGCAAATCACGTTGTTCGAGAAATTTCATGTCAGATCGAAGATTAAGGTAGGATAAAAACATACCCTGGAATTGTGAAAAAAATCCCAAAGTTTGTGATAATGAAGTAGTAGGAGCGCTATTGCAATCGAAAAATATAATAGCAATTGAACGTTTTGATTAAAAAAACGTAGCGAGCTAGTGGTATGACTCTGTAATTTCTGTGTAAACATCCTGCGATTGCGTTGGAAGCGCCAACTTCAGGCGAAGCAAGTAACTGTTGAGCTCACGCGAATACACACTAATGTTGTTTGCGGATTCAGAAAATTACACCCGGCCGGAAGTGGTGCCTAGCATCCAGCAAGGGCTAAGATGTTCACACATCAAAAATTGATGATGGAGACCGTTCAATTGTCCGACTAACAAAAGGAATTACTACTTGACTAAATAATCCTCATGGTGCTGATTCGGTGTAATAATTGCCTAAAATCTTCTGCACGTAATCTAATGGAAGCGTCAGTTATTGAACATCTGTATTGGTCTGATCAAAGGTATCGATTACTACTTCATTCACGATAATCCTTTCAAACGTCACGAATCGAGTTGGTTAAGCCTTTTGATAAAAAATAAGATTCATAAAAATACCTAAAATTTGTGGTCGAACCCCCGTTTAATATCTTTGTAAAGAATGGATTATGGTTTTAGGCTGTTGTCGTATTTTTGATGGAATTTTCCAATTAAAAATTCTTGTATCGACTGGAAGAGACATTGCTCTGGGTGAAATTTTTAGAGTCCATTTAAGAACAAAAATATAGGAAAAAAACATCGTCGCTGTACACCCCAAGTGGAAAGGGACGTAAGTGCCAAAATACGATAATCCGAGAAATAATTAATCACTTCCAAATATGCAAGGATAAATTGGAAATTATTGGAAGTATTTTTTTGCCTCAGGAAAAGGCCCTTACGCCCTTTTGCTTCCAAGGCGACGATATGCTGGAGAATATAATTAGGACGGTATTCATTATGTGCAATTTTTATTTGAATTTTTTCTCCATAATGTACTGTAAGTTTTAACTATTGAACACCCTCAGATGTCTGACCTTACGGTAGGTATTACTACTTACTTCACTATCATCCATCAGTAAAAGCTAATATTAACGGAAACTTTTGTTTAATTTTTGGTCGAAGGTCGGTTTAGCATATTCGTCGCTGATTGGTTACCAATACATTTCTTTGCGTTTCGATGTTAAATGAATTTGTTGCGGATCAACCCTGTATACTTAAGACCCTAGTCACAGGGTGAAATGAAAAAAGTTGAAATCGAGGTGATTACTATAACTCCTCGAGAATCGAGAAGTTACGAAAAGGAATTTTAAAGTTTTTAATATGTGTACTTTCACCCTGCGAAAAAAATTAAGTGATTTCGATGTGGTCCTTTTAGAAAAATTGGAAACTCGGCGTCCATATGGCTTTTAAAAAAATCATATATGCATAGAAATTATAGTGCCGCATGGACCGTCAGGAGGTCAAAAGGAACAAAAAATCCAAGATGAGAGGAGACATGATGAGACGAAAAATTTGCTTCAACTGCCCGGATGAGATGAGACGAGAGAGATGCCTCGGGAGATGAAGGAGACGAGATACGAGAGAAAGACAGAATTACGAAAACATATTCATTTACATCAATAATAATTGCATTAGCATATATATATCGGTAGTAAATTTCAATTTTTCACAATATTCATATATTTTTTTCAAATTTACGAAACTTGCAGAAAGTAAAAATCTGTGCTTGTGAGCTACGTCAGTTGCGGCGGAATCACTATAACTATTGGGAAGTTAACCAATGATCAGTCGAGACGAGACAGAAGGAAAGAAGTCAAGAGAATCAAAACTCTCAACTAGGCGAGACATAAAATTTGTCTACTATGTCGAGACGATAGAAGACGAGAGAAGTGAAGAAAATCAGAATTCTCGACCACGTGAGAGAGAAAATCGGTCGCGTATGTCGAGACGAGAGAAGACGAGACAAGTGAAGAAAATCAAAATTCTCGACCACGCGAGACATAAAATGTGTCTCATATGTCGAGACGAGACCACTCGAGAGAATCAGAATTCTCGACTAGGCGAGACATAAAATCTGTCTCGTATGTCGAGAGGAGACAAGACGAGAGAAGTAAAAAAAAATCAGAATTCTCGACGACACTATACATAAAACGTGTCTCGTATGCCCAGAGTAGACGAGACGAGTCGAGAGAATCAAAATTCTGACCGTGGCGCGATATAAAATCTGTCTCGCATGTCGAGACAAGACGACACGAGAGTATAGATTCATTTCAACGAGACGAGAAAAAAATCCATTTTCTCGTCTTGTCTCGTCTCGCGGCATTTCTAGAATTTCCGTGAAAATACTCGACCACTCCACGCTGTGTGTATTAATAGCGGTTCTATATTGAAAAAAAAAACAAAAAACAAATGGATTGCTGAGATACGCATCTCTAATCTTTTCAATTTGCCATTTGTCACGTTTACTGTTTCATAATTTCATCACGTTCATTCATGATCCTCCGATAAGCGCCCTTGGGGGAAACTCACTAGCAACTTCACACAATAGTCGACAATTGTTTTCATTATTGGCAGGCGAACGAAGTAGGGGGGGGGGTAGGATAAGAACTTTGAAATCCTAATATACCATGGTACTCTAACAACTTCTCCAACGATGCGTTCTTAAAAGTTTACTCGAAACTTGCGACACAAAATGACTCACCCGTTAGTCGTTGATCATCTTTGTACCACTCGACTAGAGGTACGGGTTTTCCCTCGTCGCTCTCACAAATCAGCGTTATCATGGTGCCCTCGTTAACCGGTCCAAGGACTACACCAGACGTTAAATTTTCACCCGTCTTGTCCTTCTCAATGACTCTCACAAATTTTGGCCTCACTGAAACATTAGAAATAAAAAATTTAGTAATGGATGTTATCAACACAGGCATAAATTTATGGCTTAATTTATTGGGATATCATTAACAATATTGCAGTAAGAATAAATTAATTAAATTGAATAAAAAAAAATGATTAAATTAAATAAAAAAAATAATTGAATTAAATTTAAAAAATAATTGAATTAAATAAAAAAAATAATTAAATTAAATAAAAAAAATAGTTAAATTAAATTTAAAAAAAAAATCAAATTAAATAAAAAAAAATAAATGAATAAAAATAAATTAAAAGACTAGGGGAAAAAATCACAATTTTGGAAATTTGGAATTCTGGTGTGAAATGTTTTTTCCAAATTTTTAAAGCCAAAAAAAGTATCTAAAAAAATTGAAATTTAAACTTTCTGAAGATGCAGGACCTAAAAAAGCTTCAAACTCATATATATATTTATCATCGTATATATATATAGGATATTTTTATGCTGGAGCTGAATAAGAAAAACTATTGGAGAGGTCGTAATCAAAATGTCCATATTCATTACCCTTTCGACTAGACATGTTGCTATAAATCTTTTTCCAATTATTGAAAATTTTATGTTGCAGACAACGATTGAACTTAAATACCCGTAATCAGCGAATAGAATAAACGATATCACCTGGAGTAATTCAAGTAGCGCAGGGATCTCAGGGATAAAAATAAGAATCTGCCCTGGAGTGTAATTAATTTCATATTGAACACCGTTTCATATAAGAGTTAATGATTTTCTCATATTATTGCAGGAATTATCTAGTGAGTGGCCAGTACACAATATCAAATTGATCGTTCCCCATTTTTACCTTCCAAATTTCTTATAAATATTTAATTGCTTTTAACATCAAAATTAAAACGAATGGTTCAACTAAAATGT
Source organism: Asobara japonica (assembly GCA_026005395.1). Lineage (NCBI taxonomy): Eukaryota > Metazoa > Arthropoda > Insecta > Hymenoptera > Braconidae > Asobara > Asobara japonica. The sequence goes on along the minus strand of BQMI01000176.1, from coordinate 2,777,662 downwards.
CTTTCTGGAACATGTTCATTTTTTTCCCGTCCCTCCCTTCTGTACTCCAAGTGATACCTACTGCATTTTGACGAAAGGGAGCACCGGAGTGACTTTCGCCATTTAGGTAATCGTATTTCTAAACACAGGGTAAACCTCCAGAAACCAATGTGTGTATGTGTATGTGTATGTGTATGTGTATGTGTATGTGTATGTGTATGTGTATGTGTATGTGTATGTGTATGTGTATGTGTATGTGTATGTGTATGTGTATGTGTATGTGTATGTGTATGTGTTTTTTTTATTTTTTTTTTTTTTATTTATTTTTTTTTTTTATTATTTTTTTTTTTTTTTTGAAAGAAAAAGAGAAAGAAGGAAGTCAACCTCCTTCCTCACACTTCCTTCTTTCTCTTTCCTTCCTCTTTTTCTTACTTTTTCCTTTATTAAACAAACTTACAGAATTAACAAATAAAACATAACGTGCAAAGGACAATACCCCTTGTCACGTACAATACAGTTCGGTTGGTCCCCAGAACACGACGGAACATCTGCTGAGCAATACTTCGTTGTGTAGGGGACGATAGCCTTGGCTTCCTCAGTAGCGAATCCTTTCCGCTCGTTAGCGGTAAGAAGATCCTCCGTTTACTCTGGATTTTTCCGCAACTGCTCCTCGCGGCGCAGCTCCTGCAAAACCTCCATTGCGAAGTCGCTTGTCGCGTTCCATGCCGCCTCTGATGACAGCATAACTTACACAAGATTTCCACCGTTGATGGGTTTGCCTGCGCTATTTTCCCATACAGCTCGTTGGACGTCGAAACGCGGACACGTAAAGAGAACATGTTCCGCGTTTTCCTTCATTCTCGGACACTTTGGGCAATCCGGAGAATCCTCATGCTTAAATTTGTGAAGATATTCCCGAAAGCACCCGTGTCCTGAGAGCATCTGGGTTAGGTAGTAATTGACTTGTCCATGTGATCGGTCAAGCCAAACATCTAGCTTCGGAATAAGTCTGTGAGTCCACCGGCCTTTGCTCGAGGCGTCCCACTGCAGCTGCCATCGCTGGATGCTGTGGTTTCGTTCTTCTGTCCTCAGTTCCACTGAGCTCAGCTCAGTTGATGTTTTGCGTGTGTAGAGTCGCCTACGCTCTTCCGCTAGCACTTCAAAAGGTAGCATCCCAGCAATGACACACACAGCATCGTTCGACACTGTGCGGTATGCGCTGACCACTCTAAGGGCACTCAGCCTGTAGACTGGAACAATTTGCCGCCGAGATGCTTGGCTTCGTAATGCATCACTCCATATAGGAATACCATATGTTAATACCGACGTGACAACTGATGATAGCAGGAGCCTTCTCCTCTGTTTTGGCCCTCCAATATTTGGCATAAGTCTTGCAAGAGCAGTCTTCACTGCTCCTGCCTTACTGCTTGCATGTTGAGCTTGCTGTCTGAAACTAAGTCGGGCATCAATCATAATTCCCAGGTACCGTATGTAGGGCTGGGAAATTATTTCGTGCTCACCGACTTGCAGTGTAATTGTCTCTATTTTCTTCCGGCTCGTAATGAGGAGTGCCTCAGTCTTATGCTCCGCAAGTTGTAACCCAATCGAGTCCATCCATTGTCGTATCTTGTTAAAAACATTCTCGAAAATGAGCTGGAGCGTGGAAAGGTGTTTGCCCACGATGACTATGGCTACGTCATCCGCAAAAGCTACGAGTTTGGCCCCCGCCGGTAATGCTATTTTGAGCAAGTCGTCATATACGATATTCCACAAAAGAGGACCCAACACTGAGCCTTGAGGTACCCCCCCAGTCACCCTATATGTTTTAGGACCAACCTCTGTGTCATATCTGAGTACTCTGTCGGTAAAGTAATTACCTACCATCTTTTGCAAATATGCCGGTACTTGCAGCTTCGACAATGCCGCGAGGATGGGATCCCACCGTACCGAGTTGAAGGCATTTTTGATGTCCAGGGTAACAACCAAGCAATACTGCTTCGTACCTCCTTTCCATCGCCTGCCATCGATTGCTTTTTTTGCTGTTTTGACCACCAGGTCTATAGCATCCAACGTGGATCGTCGTCGTCTGAAACCGTATTGAGCTTCGGCCAATAGGGGTTCCACCACTGCCTCAATTCTCTGATGTATAATGCGTTCCAGGATCTTGCCCGCCGTATCCAGCATACAGAGTGGACGATATGATGATGGCTCGTCCGGTGGCTTTTTCCCCTTGGCGATAAGCACGAGTCTCTGTTGCTTCCATCTGCTGGGGAAAATACCTTCCTGGATGCATGTATTATACATTTCGAGGAACATGCCGGGTGCTGCATTGATGGCGGCTTTCAACGCTATATTTGGCACACCATCGAGACCGGGGGCCTTGTTGTTGCCCACTCTACTACAGGCCTGCAATAGTTCCTCAGCTGTAATCGGCGGTATTCCGTCGATAATAGCACCCTCCACCTGCTTTTCAGTCACACTCATTTGCTGGGGGAATAAGACTGAGACAATTCTCTCCAGGAGCCTAGGGCAGGTTGGTGATGGCATCGGCTGGCTCTTGAGCCGCGTCATAACCACCTTGTACGGTCTGCCCCAAGGATACTTCTCCACTTCCTCCAACAGTTCGTTCCAGCAGTCTCGTTTGCGAAGCTTTATGGCTTTAGTAAGCTTACGCTTAGCGGCTTTAAACTCCACTTCGAGACTTTCGGGGTTGGACTTCTTCCTTGCGCGTTGCCAAGCTCTCCTCGCTGCGAAACATTCCCTGCGGAGGGTCGCGATTTCACCGCTCCACCAATACACCGGTGGCCGTCGGTTTCCACTAAATTTCCTGGGCATAGTGGCATCGCAGGCGTCGGTGACTCTCCGCATGGTTTCGTCTGCTTTCCCTGTGGCATTCTTACTGTCTAATCGGGCAGTCTTCAGTGCCATAAGGAAGGTGGCAATGTCAAATTTTCGCACATTCCAGCCGACTCCATTTGTTCTTTCCGGTGTGGGTGCGGATCTCCAATCAACCGACACCTCCCAGAGTACTGCCTGATGATCACTGGCAGTGTAGATCTCGGATACTTCCCATGCACAGTTTCCTTTCATCAGGCTGCTGCTGACGAAGGTGAGATCTATACATGAGCTCGCTTGTCCTCTGCGAAATGTCGGTTTGATTCCATCGTTCAATAGGACAACATCTAGAGCCGACATGGCTTCCAGTAAAGCCCGTCCTCGTTGATTCGTCTCCTTGCTGCCCCAGTCGACTGCCCAAGAGTTGAAGTCTCCCGCAATTGCCACTGGGGAATGCTGTTTTGCATCCACGACGAGTCTATCTAGGAATGCTGTGAAGTCTTCATAGCAAAGGCTTGGTGGTGCATAGCAGCTATAAAGATAGATACCATTCACCTTGGCCACAACGAATCCAGACTGTTGGTCTCCGTCATATGCTTCAAGCGGCAGAGCACCACAGGACCAGATGACGGCTTTATTGCTAGTATCAGTAACCCAGTTTTGGGTATATAGGTTCCTGTAAGGTTCCGAAATGACGGCAACATCAATTTTCAGGTCTCGAACCGTCTGCGTCAGCAGATCGTGTGCTGTGGTGCAGTGAGCCAGGTTCACCTGTAACACCCGCACTATGACTGTGTACGGATCTTCTGGAGTGCACCCTGGTAGACTGGACATTTGATACTACCAGTTACATGGGCATTGTCTTTCGTGGGCTCCAGTTCTACGCATAGAACGCATTTTGGAGACGCTTTACAATCGGCGCTTCTGTGCCCTTTTTCGCCGCATTTGTAACACAGGTCTGATCGGTCAATGGAGCTCTTGCAATTGACGGCAAGATGCTCGTAGTGCCAACACTTGAAGCATTTGATGGGCCTTACCACTGTCACGATGCGAGCATATACCAGGCTTATTCGTATTTTACTACCCTTACTCAGTATATTTCTTGCAGTAGCGTCAGGGAGTACCACCGTAGCAGATTGTGTTCCTCTGTAGGCCTTGCGAAGAGACTTGATGGCACTCAATGAGATATCACTATCTGCGCCATCAGCTTTCCTCAGGGCATCAAGTATGTCTTCTTTGGTAGTGACGTCATCGAGGTCTTTGATTTCGAGTTCCTGTTGAGGTCCCTTATTGAACACCTTAGCTTCGTTTTGGAGGGCTCCAACTAGTGCCTTCTCCAGCTCAACACCTTCGTCCTTCTTTCCTCTCGCTAGAATTAAAAGAACATCTCCGGAGGCTGTTTTACGGATTTTGTCCACGCATGAGCTAGCCGCGTAGACACCTTGGTCTTTCTTTATACGTCCTAATATTTCAGCGTACGTATCCTTCCCCGTGGGACGAATAATTAGCGCATCAGGGCGGATTACTGCTTTCTTCTTCGTCCGAGGCTGATTCTGGTGTGTCTTCGCCACTTTTCCCTGCCTTTGGACCTTTGTCCAACTGGAACTTTCGCCCGTATCCGAGGTAACGTTCTGGATAGTAGGGTTTCGAACTACTCGGTCATTCTCCGTGGCCTCGGTTGAGTTTGCAGTCTCAGAGTTCTCCAAGGTCATTTCCTTCCTTCTTTTCACCTGTCGTGGAAGTTTTCTCTCCTCCAGAGGTGAGATATCTTTTCTCTTCGGCTGCCCACTTAGGTGAGGTGAAGTTTGGGCGTCAGCAGTCTGCACCATTGGTTGTGGGATCACTTTTTTGTCAAGTGCCACGAAACGGTCATAACTGCTTTTCATCTTATTGACTTGCAACTTAATGTGCTTGTGAACGTTTGCCTTCGGAGTGATATACTCCAACAAGTCTTTTAAAAGGTTATCAATCTTAACCATTTCAGCTTGCCTTTTCTTCAGAAGTTCTTCACTTGGGGTAGTAGACCCATCAGAGGCCAAGTGGTCCACCTCTTGAGGGCTGCAGTAGTCGGATCTCGACGAGCTCGAGCCTGCTTCGGCACTCTCACCCGCCGGTACTGGGGTATCCCTCCCCTGCACCGTAATCATTTTTCCAATGGTTGTACTGGCCATGGTTTCTTCTTTAATATGTAGGCTGTTATAGGGAGCCCACCCTTGGCACCCTTGGTTTCGGGAGTTAGGTTTCTCCCATGTATGTGTATGTGTGTAGGTGTATGTGTGTAGGTATATATGTGTAGGTGTACGTGTATGTGTGTAGGTGTATATATGTGGCTGTGTGTGTGTGTGTCCATGTCTAGATGAAGGACATTTCGGACTTTCTCAGCGGTGAAATAACTAAAAAATCACCTATAACACAGCTTAATCAAATACACGGATAATAATTGTCAGAGTTGTCGTTCCATGCACAATGCTTTCCCTCCCTCTTGTCTATAATCCCATTCGACTTGTTTGTTTCATTCCGAACTTTGGTACCATATTTTTACTGGATGGCAATATGGAAATGATTGCTAAATTGCTGCTCGAATAAAGTCGAGTGCACAAATTCTCGTTGTAAGCTCGAGGGGAAACAGGAAGAGTGTAGGGGGCCCGGTGGACGTAGAAAATGAGGATGGCGGGGTGGGGGTGGGAGGAGGAGGGGTGGGGGGAGAGTAAAAGTGCAGAGGGGTGGTAAAAGGCGGAGTCCTTCGAAATTACGGAATAAAGTTCTGAATATGAATAAACTTTTCAATAAGCCCCGAGTTGCCTGCGCCTTCTGCAGCAAAACCCCTCGGGTGCGCAGTGTTCATCCACCCGTCGTAACACATAACTATTGTTCTTATCAGGAGCTTAATAAGCCTAGTCCTCTCAGTAGGATGACCACAGTGACGCACCAATCCCGCTTTATATACGGTGATATACGCATGAAATTATTGTTTCAATGCTTTACGACTGCCCGAATTTATTAGTCCTTGATAGGTCGCGCAATGGTCTCAGCGCTGCGATTCTCCCAATTTGCCAAATTTGATTCCTGTTGCTCAACTCACAAATATTCCCAAAATTCTATGATATTGGAATATTTTGGATTGCCAATCAACACCACGTTTTGAATTTCCTTGTCTCAGAAAATTGAGAAATATATTGCGCGGCAGAGTGCTCACCATGCGACTAATGACGTCGGTTGGCAAGGTGCGATTATTGCAAAAAAAAATCGCTGAATATTTTTATATTATCAAATATGTTTGAGCATTATTGTCGTTAATAGATTTATCGCTCACTAATCAAGAAAAAAAAGTATGCATTGACGTGTCAGCCGCCAATCAATACGCGTATATCCTCGATTGAGGGGAAACATAGCTAATGGCAATTTCCCGTGACTGATATTTGCGTCAGTTATGGAAAACGGGTAATTAATTGCAGGCTAAAAGAATTAGTAATGACGTTCAATAATTTTTCATCACAGAAAATTATTCGGCGTTTTTACCGATGATGAATTAAAATATAAAATACTCAATTTTCGTGGAAGCGCTTTGCTCGATTGAACCGTTATTAAAGTTCAAAAGAATTGTTAATTTTCATGTTGGATTTTTTAATTCAGCCGTTATTTATGGTTAATGGCGAAGAATGTATCTCCGCTAAAATAATGCAATTTATAAATCATTGTATTTTCATCATGTATTATTTATATTCATGTACATTTTTATATAATCTCAACCAGGTCTACTACTAATTTTTTTCCAGAACAACGATAGCCGATAGAAAAATAACCCACTGCAAGACCCACCCACCCACCCACCCACCCACCCACTCACCCACCCACTCACCCACCCACTCACCCACCCACTTACCCACCCACTCACTCACACACCCGCCTACTGACCCACTCACCCACCGCCACGTACTCACTCACCCACTCACTCACCCACCCACTCAGTCACCCACCCACTTCCAAATATACACACACATGCGCTGCCGTAAAAACGTCGCGAGATGATTCAAGGTAATTGCAATGATTATGCCTCAGGTCAAAATAATATTTTTTTAATAATTCAAGACTTGCTTCCAAACAAAAAGCTACTTAAATAATTGAAAATCCACTTTGAATTTATTCAGACTTTAAAAATTCAATAAAAATCTCAGTATCAACTAATTTTCCAAACATGCAATATCGCGCAGTAAAACAGCTACCACGATTCAAGCTCAAACTGTCTCCACGTCCAACAGTAAATATCATGTACTTGCCACGAAATGAACTCCAGATTAATTCCGAAAACATTTCCTGTCGTAAAGCATTTCTCTGTCACTATTCAATTATTTTTTATGTCCATAAAAAGTGAAGTAAATTGTGTTTAATAAATCATAATCTTGTTACTCAAACTTTTGATTTAATTGCGTCTGGGTCACTCGCCGTTGGCAGCCGTACAAGGAGTCAATTAACGTACGAAGGAGTATACCTGAGCTGTACATGTGGGCAGGGTCAAATCTGAATTTTCACTTTTCACATTAATCCTGTAAGTACTGGCTTCCGTATTTTACTCTTCCTTATTCGCGCAGGCTCAAGGGTATCGTTGCAAGGCCTTGCTTCGAGGGCAATATATATAGTGCTATGGAGACTGGCGTCGACAATTTTCTAATGGCTGCATCAAAAGCCGCGAAAAGCTCTGCGATTCAACAGCCCGCCCTTATGATTGAAATCACCCCTCCCCCCCCCCCCCCCCCACCCGCCTCAAGCGTTGATAACAACATTGCCCCACTCGTTTCGATATTTTCCCTGTTACACACTTGTAGAGGAACACGATTTTTGTCTGACTGTTCTTCAATGTCTGCCCTTACAATTTGGTTTGAAGGTACTATGCCCCAATGCCCTTCGTGATTGAAGCCATCACATATTCCTAATCACTCAGTACAAAAATATCCAGTACTATGGTAACGGAAGCCTATGGTTGAACCCCTCCCCTCCCTCCCACCTGAGCCGGTGTTGAGGTCTCGTTTTATGGGTCCGGTGAGTGTTCACCGGGAATGCTTCCGCTATCGAGTAGAATTCATGAGAAATTTTTCATACCGAAAAATGTGGTCCAATAACGGGACGCGAACCCAGCACCACTGTCGTGTGGAACTCAAGATGTCAATTGTTTGGTAGGAAAGTTTGTCTATTAGAGTACGATACGTGATGCTGAGTTCGTTGTCAGATGTGAAATTGACGGCTTTGGACTTTTGAGCCCCATAAATGATCCTTAGTAAATTGCATTTGTAGGGAGCAGTTTAGTGCCACAAATCAATGTGGGATGGGGAAAAAAATTGCGTTCGGTATCAACGTGATGTTTAGTCAGAGCTGTGTGTTTTTCCACTGTGTATTTCCTCACTATTGACCATTGGTTTTTCCACGTTCGGTGATTCTGGTTTTAATTTTCTTTTTTAGTTTGTCCGATGTCGATGGACAACCGCTGCGAACCAATCGATTACGTTGGATTTGAAATCCATTCGGATAGAATCTATCAATGTACTGAAGTCGCGATTCCCGAATGTCTAGGCAACTCTCTTGAGATTTCGTGTTATCAATGAATATTTCTCCTCATGTTCCCCTTTATTACTTCATGTTAGATTTTAGGTCTCGCCTCTCGTTTCGTCTCTTGTCTCGTCTCTTATCTCGTCTCGTCTCTCGTGTCTCGTCTCTCGTGTCTCGTCTCTCGTGTCTCGTGTCTCGTGTCTCATGTCTCGTGTCTCGTGTCTCGTGTCTCGTGTCTCGTCTCTCGTGTCTCCTCTCGTGTCTCGTCTCTCGTCTCTCGTCTCTCGTCTCTCGTCTCTCGTCTCTCGTCTCTCGTCTCTCGTCTCTCGTCTCTCGTCTCTCGTCTCTCGTCTCTCCCCACATTCCAGGGTGGAATATCCTATATTGACAATTATTGTCAGCAGGCATTCGTTGATTGCTTCAATCGCTGTTTCTTCTCCAAAAGCCACTCAAATTCACTCATATCAACATTACCACCCTATCAATATCCCTTTTTCCCTTACCCTCTATAATTATAAAAAAAAAAATCAAGCATTACCAGCGAGCTTGTGCTCTGCACAAAGCCAGCTTTACGTCAATCCTGCTTATAAGCACAGACTATAGTCACATCAATAAACGTCCGCAATTATCTTTTTAATATGTTTCATCTGTCCGAATTGATTGACCATTATATTTGCATCAATCGCTTGACATTTATCGGGAAAATCCCAATAATGACATACATCTCCATGAAAATTTTGTGCCCCATGTAGAAAAGTCACCTATCACTTCCCACCTTTGAATTTTCCGCGCTCGCTCAATTGCCATTGTTTTTTCACCAATTATTCTGCCAATCAGTTGGGAATACAACAGCTATACCAGCATTTTGACGGAATGATAAATATATATTTTCCGGTGTGAGATATAGTGTGGCTAGTGTGATAGTGTGCGCGCGCGGTTGGGTGAATATGGACTAGAGGATTTTGCGTGAAAATTGGTACGCCGTCAAATACCCCTGGGATCACTTCACTCGCCCACCCAATATCGTCGTCTACTATCGCTACTTTTACTCGTATGATTTATTGGTCGCCGTCTATACGATCCATTAGCCGATCAAATTACGGCACCTGCCCGGCAAAACCTCGGCATCTACCCCATAGGTATATTATTCCCCGTGTGTACGTTGGGATAATAATATACGTACATAAATCACAATTGAATCTAGTAGCGGTGGAATGAACCGACGATGGGAGCCTCACCACCCACCCCCGCCCCCTGCCACCCGCGCGCTTTGCAAATTACGTCGATAGGAAAATTGTGAAAAATTATTAATGAGGGCATAAGTTTCATGATGCGATACATCTTACTGGCGGGTGGAGACTGTTTTATGGTCTCGAGAGGAAAAAGTTTGTATGTTGTTGCAAAGTTTCGGAAGTATTTTTGTGAGCAGGGTTTTTTTGGGGATTTTTGGGTAGGCCACGTGGGAAGAACTGAGAGATTTGGGGATATTATAAATGTTTGTTTAGGGATTATTTGGTATTTGGGAATACATATATATGATACTCTCATAGTTTCGTTGTCTATACCAGATCGGGAATATTGATAACTTTGCGTTAGAGATATTTATCCCCAAATCGGGGATATTTATAGTTTCGAGCCAGAGATATTTATCCCCAAATGGGGGATGGTGAGATTTTTGAATCGGCCATGGAGAGTTTTTAGGTGTTGAATCGACGATATTCAGGTCCCCAAAATGACGAGTTCAGAATGCAAATTGGGGATACGCAGATCCCCAAAACCAGGAGTTCAGACCGCGAACTGGGCATATTATCCCCAAATCTAGGATACTCAGATTTTGGAATGGGGGAAGTTTATAACCTCACATGGAGGAATCCTAGGTGTCAAATCGGGGATATTCAGATCCCCAAAATGACGAGTTCAGATCGCAAATTGGGGATATGCAGATTCCCGAATCGGGGATATTTATGGGGCCAAAGCGGAGCTATTCAAATTCTCAAATTAGGAGATATTCGGATTTCCAAATCGGGGATACTCAAATCCCCAAATCGGGGATATTCGGAGATATAGATTGGAGCTATGTTTATATCCCCAATTCGAAAATGTTTGAATCCCCAAGGCGGGAACAGATCTCCAGAGCGGAGTAATACAGACTCTAAAATCGGGGATATTTCTATCCCCAAATCAGAGAAATGTAGATCCCCCCCAAATGGGGGGATATTGCTATCCCCAAATGCGGGGATCTTTCGATCCCCAAATCTGGGGATATTCCAATCCCTGAATCTGGGGGTATCCCGATCTTCTAATTCGGGGACATTCCGATTTCCAAATTTGGGAATATTCCGTTCCCTAAATTTGAGGATATTTCGATCCCCAAATTCGGGGATATTTATATCCCCAAATCGGTTATAGTCATATCTCCAAATGCACGCAACATTTTATCCCTATTTCAAACAACATTTTCCTCATCCGAAATTTATTTTCCGTGTGTGTTATAATATGGATTCTGCGTTTTTAGACACGCGAAAAAATTGAGCCTTTGCGTTTCCATTTTTTCCGATCATTGTGAAAACATCATCTGGGCCACTTTGATCTTCCCTGCAATTACATCTCGCCGGAGAGGAGTGCAGCAAGTCGTTGACCTTCGTAATTTTTCTATAGACATCCAACGAAACGGAGAATTCTTTGAATTATCCCCACTGAGATGACTCTTTCCCCGGAAATTTGACAAATTTCCACGTTCATTGGAAAGTTACAGATGCGACTCATTAAAGGGTCGGCCATATCCCGTTTATATTTATGGTGTTTCCGGGGGTTGGCAAAGTACGCCAGAAAATTGTGAAAAATCGTTAACAAGGGCATAATCTTAATGGACCAACAGATCTTACCGACGTATCCATACTGCGTACCATTTTTCCGCCAGTCTATTCAAACTCATCGCTTTAACGGCACTTTTTCCCCCACTGCACCGGAAACTTTCAAGCCGGAAAGAACATTCATTTCGAGTGAGGAGCTCTCCCATGAAGGGAGACAAAAAAATGAGTGAGCCTGGGCGCAAAAAAACCGAGAAGGAGCAAAAAAAAAAATATCAAACTTTTGAATGCCCCATAAAGAGCTTTCCAGATGGTAGAACTACTTTGCCGCGCCGTTCATATATTGCTTGATGGTGGCTTTAACCAGGTTTCCAGGGGAAAAATGTCTCTGTTCTTAATGCTCTTCAAATAAATGACGAAACTGGGTAAACTATTTATTTTTCCTCCCCGCGCCGGCAAAGATATTAGTGGCACTTTCATTTATATACTGAGGTTTTTTTATTGTAATTTATCAACTGAAGGGAGTATGGGTGCGAATCAATTTAGAAGATTAAACTGGCGGGCCCATGGTGGGTACCAAAAATGGTTCTAGGTTTGCCAGGTTTTATGGCAATGTGTGGGTGTGGGTGTCTGTGTGTGTGTGAGTGGGGGGGTGGGGGTGGGTGGGTGAGTGAGTGGGCGGGTGGGTGAGTGGGTGGGTAGGTGGGCGAGTTGGTGGGTGAGGGTGGGTGGGTGGGTGAGTGGGCGGGTGGGTGGGTAGGTAGGCGGGTGGGTGGGTGGGTAGGTGGGTGAGTGGGTGGGTGGGTGAGTGGGTGGGTAGGTAGGTTGGTGGGGGAGAGTGGGTAGGTGGGTGGGGGAGGGTGGGTGGGTGAGTGGGGGAGGGTGGGTGAGTGAGTGGGGGAGGGTGGGTGAGTGAAGGTGGGTAGGTGGCTGGGAGAGTGGTGGTGGATGGGTGAGTGAGGGTGACTGGGTGGTTAGGTGGGGGTGGGGGTGGGGGTGTGAGTGTGGGTATGGGTGTGGGTGTGGGTGTTGAAAATCTGCAAGAAATTACACCCTCACTTTAATCACGAGTGTTACAAAGAATCAACGGAAGGATGCTCCTACTATTTATGGTCTACTGATTCCGCAATTTGTAAATATGGAAAAATCAATCAATTTCTCAACCGATACTCAAGAATCGGAGTTTTCCATTAATATGGGACGCTTTTTTACCGAAGTGGGAGAATGTCATTCCCGAATTAGAGATATTCCATCAACGAACGCATCGCATCCGCGAATCACAAATATTTTATCTGCAAATCGAGCATGTGAATCTCCCACTCGGCTTTTGTAACATACCTGAAGATTGAAGTACGTGCTTTCTATAGCTAGTATTGCCCAGAACTTATCACAATCAGGAAGTTATTAGCGCAGACCACTATCACCAGGTCTCACCACCCACTTATTTCATTTATAAATCCAACGTGACCTATTATAAGCTCAAATTTCTATTCACCCAACCGAGGACAGCAAGGAGGACGCAATATCTGTTAATTACTGTCCAAAGTATAATTACGGCAATTCAACCGCCTTTATGATAAAGTGCCCTCAATATTCCGCGCTTATATAACTCCGATGCACTTTAAATAAATGACGAAAGCCAGTAGAGGTTTTTTCATTCTCCGACCTCACAAAATTGTTACTGGTACTTTAATTTGTACACAGGGGTTTTTGCTCCTAATTGTCTATTTAAGAAGTCATGGAGAAGTGGAATGCTGGTAGTTACCCCAAATTGGCGTGGGGTGGACGGGGGGGGGGAGGGGTGGTGAGGAGGGCTGGAAAATACAGAGAAAACGTTGCAGTCAAATTACGAACTGGAAGTGTCACACCATGAGGGTGAGTGGAGAGAACGAGGGACTCGAGAACCCGCAACTTGTGGTGGACCCGGCGATTCCCACTATCCTCCTTTTCTCAATTCATAGGGATGCTGTGTGTTGGGGATACGCGCGGATGGCAGCACCAAAGAGGTTAGGGTTTGAAACGCCGGCAGGAAAATCGTTTGGTTTTCCGAGGGAGCGTGAAATTAAATTCCTGCCTCCCTCCCCCCCCCCCCCAGCGATTATCTTTCTCTTCGAGAATCAGCGAAAGGAATAGTATACGAACGTCTCCCATTTTTTTTACTTTTTCCTTTGCATCTCGAGAACTGTTTATTCCATGTTTACGATAGCGGCATTGAAGGAAATACTTACTTAAGGGGCAATACTACTTCGTCTATTTTTTTTTTAAGAACAGATTTTATTTGGAGTGCTCAGTAGTTGTTTGACGCTGGCCGATGGCATTGCTCGCCTAGCGAGCGCTGCGCCGGGCGCTATCCGAGAAACGTATTTCGAGAAAAATCGGGGAGTGTTCGGAAAATTGAAAATTAATTGAAATGACCGATTTAATTCTATTACTGGCGTGTATTCGAGGAGATTCTACTAATTACGGCTACGAGAGCTGGAGTGGGAAATATGAGCATCATTCATCGACCAAAATATTTAAAAACATACGGTCAATTATCGCAATCCGCGATATTCTAATAGCGCGGAACCATCACTGTATGATGGTGGAATTTAGTGAAATTTGATTACCCTCGACAGTCCAATAGTTTCGTTAACATGAATGTTTGGATGTTGATGATGGAAACTGCCGGCTAGACTTTCAGAACTGAATATCTGTTAGCTCGCGGAATTCCGCGCGAAATAGTTTAGAATGATGATACAATGTTCGTCCGATTTTTCTTGGGGTTAATTTCATCAGGAGCAGTGTTTTATGTGCTATTGGTACCCAGAAAATCAGAGCGTGCGGCCGGGTGGGAGCCGAACCCGACACGGGTGGGTGGGGGGGGGGGGTCCGTCATAGGCGCCGCCCACCGTAGTAGGTTTCTGGAGGATTACCCTGTGTTTACAAATAGGATGGCCTAGGATGGCGAACGTCGGCCCCAGCTGGATGGATGGGTGCCCAGTAGGGCATCCGAAGAAAAGTGCTAAAGAGCGACGTTATAGAATAACTTATCGAACAACTATAGAAAAACACAAGCCAAGTAATTTTTTCCAATGCTCATAAAGCATGTCGTGCTGAGCTGTACCGTCACCAAACAACCTCCTCAATATGGAGTTATAACATAACCACTATATCCCATATTTACGATAGCAGTTATGATTGCAAGTCAATTCTACCACCTGTAAAATCATTCAAATGACACGAGAATGAATGAAAAAAAAAATTGCAAAACCAACGATTGGCTAACGTCGAGCGAGACGAACCGCAACGTGGGGGAAAGCACAAATGACGAGTATAGTTATAGGTCATTCGCTTCATATAAATTGCATTGGCCAAAAAAAAAGTTAAAAAAATGGCGAGAGAGATTTTCGTGTAAAAGAGCGCGTTAGGGAGACACGATTCAACCACTACACATATCCCCCCCTCCCCCCCTCCGCCGATCGGCATCTCGCTATAACTTGCACAATCGCCAATGCAATCTCCGATAAAATTCGTGTGCTATTTCTGCCAACGCAAACTTTGTTACGGAACAGCTAGACGACCTCTCACCCCCATATAGCCCACTGGGTGAACGGATTATCCATTTCCAAGCGTATACCCTCCATAACCCCATTGCTTGCCGCCGCTCTCTGTCTCTGTTTCGCCCTCTCTCTCTCTCTCTCTCTCTTGCTCTTCCGGGGGATTAAGTGTACCGTGGTATATGCATATTTCGTTTAACCGTTACCTGGTACCAGCTCCATTCTATCCGTGATCTTGAAATGTGCTCAAAAACAATTATTTAAATTAATAACACGTGTTTTATGTGTTTTTCATGGCCCTCTCATCTGCATTGGGTACCATTTTTTTTTGCGTACTGCGATAACCCAACTTTATAACCTTTTGGTTAGTGCTAGGAGAATAATTCGTAGCGGGCTCCCAAGGTGCGATGTTTGTTTCATATAGAAACCAGTGGTGTGAATATGTGTGTGCCCCATTCAGGGTACGAACAAAACTTTCCGATTTGGTATTTCAGCACAGAATACCTTTATTCTGCCCCAATATACTATGCATAAGCACGCAACCGTTGTGACGCAAACTCAACAGTGATATCAATAATTGAAATTGCGACTAATAATTGGTGCACGCGATCCATTGAGTTTGTTTTTTAATGCTCATAAACATTTCCAACTGGAAAGCGTCCGCCTAATTAGCCTGTCTACTTCTGTATCCACTTAATTACCCCCCTCGTTGACATGCTTCCAGCAATTATCGACATATTCGCGTGGCAGATATATTGTCATTCAACTTGCGATAACTTCTAAACTATACGAATCAGCAAAAAATGTCATAAGAAATGAAATGTGTATTTTTAGATAAGGAACAACTTTGGTGGTATACATTTTTCTCGTATTTTGAACGGTTTCGGCGCTACAGCGTTATCAACAATTGAAATTGTTAACTAGTGGGGGTAGATCAGAGTGACCCGTGAGGGCCACAACGAAAATTTGCAGATTTGAGAATTGTAAACTGACCCATTGACCAGGCTACTTATGATAGAACCCCCCCCCCCCCCCCCTTGCATCGGGTAACGTTCCTGCCCGGCCGTGTGGTCTCACTTTACACGTACGGGCGATAGCAGACACGGAACGTTCCTGCTTCGGTTGAAATCTATGAGAAAATATTTTCGAAGAATATGAGAAAATATTTTCCGGCGGCCGAGTGCGAACTTAGGACCATTGACGTAGTAGGCAAATATTCTACCCACTATGTCAATGCCCCGATACTGTGGATGTGTGTGTGTTGGGGGGGGGCGGGGGAGGAGGGGATGGGGGGTGGGAGTGTGTATGTGGGGGGGGGGGGGGAGGGGAGGGGTATGTGTATGTCGGGGAGGGGGAGCGGAGGCGTGTGTGTGCAGTCAACATTTTTCATTGAACTATGAATTCGTTAAAAACAAAGGTATTTACGGCAATCTCAGTTGTCTTGACAGTGAGTCAATTGGATAATAAATGATTAAATTTTTTTTTAATCAAATCCCCTTAACACTATTTAAATTAATAGCATGTGTTTTATGTATTTTTCATGTCCCTCTCATTCACATTGGGCTCCTTGTCTTTTACACTGCCATAACGTAGCTTTATAACCTTTTCGGCCGTACAATGAGGAAAATACGTACCGGGTTCCAAATGTGAGATGGTCTTGGAAAAAGTTTGCAGGATTCAAGTGCTATTTTGACTTCTGGGCTTTCACCTCCCAATCGATGAAGTATTCGTGAAATGGAAGAAAGTAAAGATCAAAGTAAACAGGAGATTTATGCGAGATAGTAGTGGCGTTAGGCGTTGATTACGAACGGATAGTGTGTGGTTCTGTGTGTGTGTGTGTGAGTTTGGGTAAGCGGGTAGGTGGGTGGCTGAGAGGACGGTGCATGTGTGTGTGTGTGTGAAATTTTGGATTTATCCTACAAACGATTCAAAGTGGATAAAAATGAGTTACAAGTTTTTTATCCGGAATTAAATTCTCTAAAGAAAAAGTTACTGACATCAATCCTTAATACCAGTTCTTAACAGAATATGTGACTTTTCATGAAAATTCATGGAAAAAAAATTGGATGGAAATAAAAAGTAGGTCGGAAAGTTTTGTGTGGGACCCTTGCGGGCCGCACTGATTTACTCGTAGTAAGAGAGTTTTACTCGTAGTTAGAGCCTTATTGCAATTGCGGAATTCGTGCTGATGAATTTCTTCTCTTTCACTTCTAATATTGAGTACTAGATCTTGTGAAAAATTCAAAGATACGATAAAGAAAATTCTAAATCTAGGGTGGAAATCCTAGCGAAGTGGGGAAAGCCATGAAAATGGGCAGTAAAATTCTGATTGCTATCACCTTTATAACCCCTTTTTTTTACATTTTATTCGCAAACTTTTCTGAGCGGATGCCAAAATTTTTATATCCCCGCAGAAGATTTCAGCCGCGAAAACGAGAGAATTTTAGTTCTATTCTAGGTGAAAATATTTAAGGCATGAGTTTATGAAAATTTCTGTGATATGAGATCTTGATAAATGGGCAAACACCGTGTGTTTACTACCTCCATGGAAAAAAATATATGTGGGCAGTACATGGTATCATACATAATTGATATATGCACATATATGCACAATATATGTGGAAGTATATGACATATATAATAACATACACGACATATATTTTTACATGTATCAAAGTGGTTATATATGCATCATATATGACATATATGACCATATATGACATTATATATGGTATATATGACTATATATGATTTCATATATGATACTTATAGATTAGAATATAGAGGTACATATATGATATTCTATATATAATTTATATTTTATTCTGAATGATGAATATATGATATGTATGGTTATATATGTGAAGTATATTACTACATATATGCAGAATACATATAGCTATATACTTGCACATCACTAAATCGAAGGTGAGAAGTGACGATGGAATGAGAATATTGATCCACGATAATCCACGATTTGTCGGACTTGTATATGCGAATTATATTGTGATATATGGCATATACGTCTCATATATTTTAGACATATATTTTTTTCCATGGGGGTAGTGTCACATGAAAATCTTCGTTGGTTCCTGGTTTGAATTGGCCCATTTTTTATTCTATTATTATGATCATCATTATTATTAGTTCTCATTGTTAATTTAATTTTCTATTTTTGATCAATAATTAAAGAAAAAAAATTATTATCAATTTAGTATTATTATTTTTTTTTTTCGATACTAGAACATGACAAACGCATCCTAATTTTTTTGTATATTTTTTTGTTAATTAACGTTTTGTAAATGAATTATTGTCAATCTCTAACTTAAAGTCATAGGAAACCACAGACAACCTGTGTCGCTATAGGCAACTATTCAATGCGCTCCCTCCCGCTCGTTAGACAATCAGAAAAAATTCTCGTCCCGTTGGGAATGTGATCTTAGGGCTTCAAGCGCCCGCACTAAAACTGTTTTTTTTTCTGTGCAGATTGACCCCTAAAACTTCGGGGAGATAGTCACGGATGGACTGAACATTGCAGCAATAAGAAATTGATTTTTTTTTCAGCGGTATAAAGTTGAAGCACTCGTCAGCCTTCGCGGCCTAATAAACCGAGTAGGAGACATTCTCTTTGGGTTCAAAAAATCTGTCGACATTGTAGACAAATAAATTTTATGTGGGCAATTCAATTATATACGAGTATCCGAAATCTCAACGTATTTTCCTCGAAAAAAAATTCGAAATGTACACACATAACGGGGATACATCAAACGAATTTTCCCATTGCCAGTACAGAAACGCACATGGGGGGGGGGGTAGGGGGGTGGGCGGTGCTCACCATCATCAAAAAAAATTGATGGAACTCTGCATTCCACGCCCGAGATGATATCCCTAATCTTCAAATCTGCTCAAATCAAATTATTCAAATTAATAACACGCGTTTTATGTATATTTCATGTTAGTCTCCTCTGCTCCTAATTTTTTTTGCACACGATAACGTCTGACTTATTTCATTTCCCTCGGTACGTTCTCTGCACCTTTTTTCCATCCTTTATACCCTTTTTTCGGCTTTTTTTAAGAACTCAACGACGATGTATCGGACTCTGTGGATATACTCTTTGCTTTTTACCAGTTGGTTGTGTAGGTGGGGGGGGGGGGGGGCGAGGGGAAATCTCGGCAGTGCAGTCAGACTTAGTAGGGGAGAATTGATCGTGGGTGAGAAAAAGTGACAGGCCCGTAATTCTCGATGGAGCTTAACTGGTAACAGTCCCGGAGAGATAGACATGCAGGATTTTTTTATTGCTCCTGGGTAGAAATCTACATGGAAAATGGGGGTATAATTAAGCCAGCACTGCAGTATGTTTTGCACTTATCAATGCACGGGGTATGGAATGAGTGGTCATAGTCTCATTCTCGTAGTTTTTTATGGTTTAACTATATGCGGTGGATAAATATGGAGCAGCGGACCGTATAGAACACTCCAGTGCAATAACTTGAGCCAAATGGGGGAAAAACTACAAATGTTTGAATAGACCTACACACACACACACACACATATATATATATATATACCTACATACATACACACATGCACACAAACACACACACACGCACACGCGGAGAATCTTCAAAATGAGACGGCAAGGCCGGCCGGGAACCTAACCCGACACCAGGGGGGAGGGGGGTCTATCAGAGGCGCCCGCCGTCGTAGCACAGGCGTTTCTGGGGGTTTACCCTGCGTTCAGAAATACGATGGTCTAATATGGCGAAAGTCGGCCCCATGCATGGATGGGTGTCCGATACGCCCCCGGATGGAATGTTTAGGCAATAGCTGCCGTGGGGAGTACAAACGAGAGGGGCAGACACAAAAATGAACACGGATACATAAGCAACCATCTATTTTTCTTTTAACATCCATTTTTGCCTGTGATCATATAAGAGTGTCACAAAATTTGTAGACCATTTGTCCAATTATTATTATTTTAGATGTAAATATGCCCCTCTATATTGTGGATGGAAAATGCTGTGATGAATGCATTTGTCGAGGACAACATTGGCGTTTATTAATAAATATTACTTTTGACGCGCCATTAAAATTGTTTAATAACCGCTAAATGGGACAGGGTGGTCGGGGATGCATTAAAATATGGCAAATGGAGACATTACCATTCATAGGGCTAATTAATTATTGAGTAATAGGCGTGTCAAAGTATTCGTAATCTGGACAATGTTGGTCACAATATTTGTGTAAAGGTATTGGAAGAATGAGGGTGAAGGAGGGTTTGCAAATTGAAGGCAGACGTTCTCGATTTCTATTTTCATTTACACCATTTTCATGATTTTGGAGACTTCAGCAATTACTGAAGTACAGTCGAGTGCATCACCGGTCACGTCCCCACGAGTTACAGATCGGCCATCTACAGCGTCATCCTCCCCTATTCTCCTGTGTCCCCCACCACACCCAAATCGTCACGCGCCCCTAACACTGTCACGCAATACACTGTACGGGTTTGTTGGTGTTCGTGTACATATTTACCTACCATCACCACGAGTGGGGGAAAGTGCAGCGGGTGACCGGTCGGACATTCGGCGGGGACTCGCATAGAACTTCCCGATAGCTACATTACTTACACGGCTGTCTCCCCAGCTTCAAAATTTATAATCTCTTCTGATGATGTAAATGGATGTATTGACACTGATATTTTCAAGTAGGATGTTTTATCGCAAATTTTTTCAAAATGAAATTGTACAAAGCACGCACAGTTATACCGGCCCAAGTAGTGTCTTTCAATACAGGATCGACACTTTGGCGGATCGATACTGAACTCTTCGATTCGATTCACTGCAGAGTATCGATACTCTTTGGTGTATCGGAAAACACTAGGCCCAAGCCGAAGTCACTTTCTCTCCAGATGGCGCATATGGGACTTTGCAAGTTTGCGTTTCATGCGTTTTCATCGATTAAAAACAGTTAATACAATCGCTTCATTGGTGTCGAAGAAATCGTTGGACAGAAATTTATGGCGCGATTTTTTTCATCCCAGACGAATGAATTTCCCGCCGGATGTACTATAGAGCATTTGGTGGCATTTCTTTTATTTCGATTTTCAGATTTTCCAAACAAATATTGACACTGTCGCTTCATTGACAATGTTCCGCAAAACGGCCAATTCACGTTCCTGCAATGGATGACTGCACTGGAATTATTCTCCGTTACTATTGTAATCGTTGCATTCATTTTACGCGGCGTGAATTTTTTATGTACTACTTGAAACTTTCATTTCACTCCGTCGTTGGAGGAGGAAATGACAGTTTGAAACTGTGTATTAGTCGAGTACAGTCCGTTGGCTGATTTTATTATTCCTGTCTTTTTGATGATGCACCGTTTTACTCTGCGCTTACGATTAAATTGAATCATTCCACTTCAAGGGAAATTGAGTCTTCATTGTTGGTAATGCGATTAGGGAAATAAAAGAGTTCTTGTAGACGACGATGATGATGTAATTATCCAAGATATGATAGAGTTATGGATCTTTGAGCTGTGGGGTTATACCTTCCAGACTGAATTACTTTGCAAATGTATGGATACAAAAATTACAGAAAGAGAAAGAAAATTTTTAATTTTATGGAGAATGCCCAAGATTTCAAGCAGGTGCCTAGGAATTCCGAGCATTTTGGAGGGTTCGGGCATATTTTATGATTTTATAGTTTCAGAAATTTTGGAAAAAATGTTTTTGGTTGAAAATGTTGTTCAATATCCCGTGTCTGAATACAGGATAGGTTGACTCCGAATCAAGGATTTTGTGCCGTCGAATGGGCATGTCACACCCCTGTGTCGAGATATTGCCCTCCCCCCCTACATGAATCGAGAGTATTGCATCTCGAAGTGGGGGATAGTTCATGTCCAATTTGGGGATATTTCATCCCTAAGTCGGGGATGTGTCCTCCGGATCAAGGAGGTATTATCCGAATTGAGATATTTGATGTACGAATCAGCGTTATGAAAGCGCCGAATTGGGGATACGTTATCCCCGATTTCGGGCTATTTTATTTCCGGATTGGGGATATGCTATTCCCGAATTGGGGATAGTTCATCCCCGAATTGTGGATGTTTTATCCCCGAATGGGAAGTATTTTATTACCGAATGGGGATAAAATATGCTAACAATATGTCGTCCCCATATTGGGGATATGCCATCCCCACATTGGGGATATGTCATCCCCACATTAGGACTATGCCATCCCCATACTGAGGATTTGCCATCCCCATACTGGGGATTCGCGATCCCCATACTGGGGATATGCCATCCCCACATTGAGGATATTTCATCCCCACATTGGTGATATTTTCTCCCCACATTGGGGATATGTCATCCCCACATTAGGAATATGCCATCCCCATACTGAGGATTCGCCATCCCCATACTGGGGATTCGCCATCCCCATATTGGGGATTCGCCATCCCCATACTGGGGATATGCCATCCCCACATTGAGGGTATTTCATGCCCACATTGGGCATATTTTATCCCCACATTGGGGATATGTCATCCCCACATTAGGAATATGCCATCCCCATACTGAGGATTTGCCATCCCCACATTGAGGATATTTCATCCCCACATTGGGGATATTTTATCCCCACATTGGGGATGTTGTATCCCCACATTGGGGATGTTGTATCCCCACATTGGGGATGTTGTATCCCCACATTGGGGATGTTGTATCCCCACATTGGGGATGTTGTATCCTCACATTGGGGATATTGTATCCCCATATCAAGGATATATCATCACTAGACTGGGGGTATTTCATCCCCGCATTAACGATATTTTTTAGGTTAAGAATTCAATTATTGTCTCGATGCTACCAAATTGTTATTTTTATTCTCTTTGTCTACCTTGCTAATAATCTTATCACGCAGGTCTGGATAATAAAACTGACCTTAAAAGCATTGCAGAGTAATTATAGGTGAATTTATTATGTAGCTTATGAGGCGCGTATCCGAAAATTATTAAATGGATAAAAGGATTTGCGGAGCGAAGCCGTATGCATTTTTTTCGTATACATATTATAGTTTTCCGATAATGTGTTCGTTAAAATTAATATTTTCCTCTATTTATGATGATCTGGGTGAAGTACGGCTTGAGTCAGTTAATAAAGTTGATTACGTATACTCAGGTATGCCGATTCTCATTTTGCTTTTTTTAGAGAGCAAGTTTTCTAGAAGAGGAAATGCAGAAATCTGAAAAACTCCAAAAAAATGCACAAAAGCATTGCATTTTCGTTAAGTATTTCCAATTTAAAAATTTCAAACTTGTAAGGGTTTCTCAAGAAATTTGAGAAAGTTTAAAATTTCTTAAAATTTGAAATCTTTGAATTTTTTGAAATTTTTGTAATTTTTTAATTTTGCGAAATTTTTGAAATTTTTGAAATTTTTGAAATTTTTGAAATTTTTGAAATTTTTGAAATTTTTGAAATTTTTGAAATTTTTGAAATTTTTGAAATTTTTGAAATTTTTGAAATTTTTGAAATTTTTGAAATTTTTGAAATTTTTGAAATTTTTGAAATTTTTGAAATTTTTGAAATTTTTGAAATTTTTGAAATTTTTGAAATTTTTGAAATTTTTGAAATTTTTGAAATTTTTGAAATTTTTGAAATTTTTGAAATTTTGAAATTTTTGAAATTTTTGAAATTTTTGAAATTTTTGAAATTTTTGAAATTTTTGAAATTTTTGAAATTTTTGAAATTTTTGAAATTTTTGAAATTTTTGAAATTTTTGAAATTTTTGAAATTTTTGAAATTTTTGAAATTTTTGAAATTTTTGAAATTTTTGAAATTTTTGAAATTTTTGAAATTTTTGAAATTTTTGAAATTTTTGAAATTTTTGAAATTTTTGAAATTTTTGAAATTTTTGAAATTTTTGAAATTTTTGAAATTTTTGAAATTTTTGAAATTTTTGAAATTTTTGAAATTTTTGAAATTTTTGAAATTTTTGAAATTTTTGAAATTTTTGAAATTTTTGAAATTTTTGAAATTTTTGAAATTTTTGAAATTTTTTGTAATTTTTGAAATTTTTGAAATTTTTGAAATTTTTGAAATTTTTGAGATTTTTGAAATTTTTGAAATTTTTGAAATTTTGGAAAATTTGGGAAATTTGGGAAATTTGAAAAAGGTGGAAGATTGGGAAAATTTGGAAAATTTTGAAAATTTGGGAAATATGGAAAGTCTGGAAAATTTTTATATATTTTGAAAATTCTTCCAATTTCTAAAAGTTCATAACGATGTCTGAATATTCATAATTTTTTACCACTCTGCAGTTGTCTAAATAAAAGCAAATAATTCCAGTTTCCTTCTCGTTTCATGGATGCACATTTGGGGAGAATAATTTGGGCTGAAAATTTACTGAAGCAAATGGTTATGGACCGAGAGTACCAAACGTGATATTGTTTCGTCGAATTTCAGTTGGTTTTCCAGTATTTCTCTCCGAGTTTCTAATATTTCAGCAAGAAGCCAGCGTGTATCGTATGGTGACAAGCTCATGTTCACTTCACTGTACATTTGGTACATACTGGGTCCTAGCTACAGCTGTCACGCTGCTTGTAAGCGGGAGAAGCGGATATTCAATAGACGGAGACACGAGAGGAAAATGGGGGGGGGGGGGGTTGAGGAAGATATCGCGATACTTGGGAGTTGCTTCTCGTGAGTGGCTGCCAGAGATCCTGGGTAACTAATGTCTTTGAGAGTGACATATACGAGCACATATGCCCCACAACGCAATAACCAATTCTCAATTCTTTGCCTCGGGGGGATAAAATTCTATCCCAAGCCATATCTTTTATTCTACCACTAAGACATTTGTACTGATTTTTAGTGTCAGATACATTTTATTGTGCTCTATTTTCACCTTCAAAGTGAGCGCCAATTTTATCCTTCCCTTTTTTTTTCATATTCTCAAAAATTGTAGATTTTTAGAATTTGTGAAACCTCTTTGATATATTTTTCGTCACTGATGCCTGATAAGTGGCGCTCTGGGGACTCTTTTGCGGTCGATAAATCGGAGTTATCGTATATGGTCACCGAACCCGCGCAGAAGTGAGGCCTAGTCCTCTTTTCAACATTTATCGGACCATGGCCTCACAGAACCATGGAAGAACTGCAACGACTCACGTAACGCTATACGGCATAGTATATAATACGGCCACCGTACAGCGCCACTGATCTCTCAGGCACGCCACGGCAGCCATCTAACATCTCGTCATAGTTCGGGACTTGTTCAGTGTGAATAGCTCGATGATGCAATTTAATGATTTAATGATATTAAGCGTTTCGTGCAGAGTGCAGACTCCAGACGATGATTTTTATTTTTATTTTGATGTCTTGGTTTTTTCAGGTGGGGGGGCCTCGCCCCCCCACACCCCCCCATCGCGCGCCCACGCCGCCCCCTAGTCAGGCATACGTGACAAAAAATAGCCTGTGTTATTCGGCCGATAACATTGATTTGCGAGTCGTGTGAGTTTGCACCACTCGGTGTCGGTAAGTCAGTGGCACGGCTCGCCTTCGGCGAGCCTCGTCCATGACTCACCGCCATCTCGTCGTGAAATTCACACTCCTCGCAAACCGCCGTTTATCGGCCATATAACACAAATAGCTATTTTCTCTGCCTCCGTTCATCTCGTTTGTACTCCCCACGGAGGCTGCTGTCTAGGCATTCCTTCAGAAGGAGTAGTGGACACCCATCCGTGTACTGGAGCCGACTCCATTGTAGACAATTTATTGTATTTCTAAACATAGGGTAAACCTCTAAAAACCCCTGTGCTATGATGGCGGGCTGCTGTGGTGGGACTCAGCCCCGCCCCCCCCCTACCCACCGCCCGGTCCCACACACACACACATATGCATAAGCCCATACACGAAGTCCCCTACAAACACATGATGGGACAAACTTACACACACACACACACACATTTTTTCAAAAAATTTCAGAAGAATTTTTTGTTGAATTTTGGTACTTAACTATATATTACAAGTTTTCTATATATCAGCTTATACGCCCCGCCGTGCAATAACCAGTTCCTGATTTTCACGTAGAGAGGAAAAAATTCTACCCCAAGCCATATCTTTTATTCCACCGCACTGGCATTTGTACTGATTTTTATTGTCAGAGACATTTCCTTCCGCTCTATTTTCAGATTTGTAGTCAATAATCTAGATGAAATACCGCGAACTTCAATAATGACGTGAAATTCTGTTTTTTCCTGAAATTTTTAAGAGACTTAAAAATTTGTCAGACATTGAAATGTCAGAAGTGTTGGCAATCTTCGAAGATGGGAAGAGTCAAAATTTTCCATTTTGGATGTAAGTAATAAAGAAAAAAAATGTACATATCAATTTCTGGAAATATTGTTCTCCAAAATGAAAATTTCATCCAAAACTTTTCATTGATTTTCTCAATTTTCTTGATTTCACAATTCCTTAGTTAGTATGAATGAAATTCAATTGAAAGCCGTATCTTTTATTCCACCCCGCCGATATTTGCCGTGATTTTTATTTTCAAAGACATTATTTTCATTCGCGTTATTTCCGCCTTTGTATAGAGGGTTTTGAGTCGAGTGCACCGAGGCAATCTAATACTGCCACGTTCAATTTTGTACGTTTACCGTTGCCCGAAAATTAAGGCCCTCAACTTGAATTGGAACTCCCTATATCTCTCTTTCTTTCCCCCCCTCCCCCCTGTCGCTGTGCAATTTAATTTTTTTCCCCCTCCTTTTTTTGGCGACCGCGCACTTCGCGGAGCAAATACGGTTGCGCTAGCTCGGCACTTCAGACACCACTCGATACAGCCGACTATACCAATCGAGCTATATAATTTTGCTCGTATTGATACCATGAGTGGGAGGGATAATTGCCCTTCAGCCTCGAGTATATTAATTGTGTCGTTGAATTAAAACCAAAATCTGAGAGCTGCAATAACCATCAATGCATCCGGGCAAACTTTGCGTTGGTGCTCGAGAAAAAAATCCCCGCTGGGAGCACAAACAAAATTTCCCGATTTGTAATTTCTGTTTGCCATTCCTAAATTTTCGGGCACGTCAATTAAATGATTAAAGACGGTCACGTGACGCACTGACCAATCACACTGCGCACCGCGCAATTCAAAAAAATTGTGTTGATAACTTGTTTTGCTAATATTTCCGGAAAAATTGACAAAATTGAAATAAAAACGTTTGCCAAATCGAATAATACGTTGTCACAACCGTTCCAAATAGAAACTATTTGAACCGGGATCATTCTTCGGCTTTTGAAGCGAAACTTCTATAGGCGGCTTTGGATGTGAGTCGAATACACGCGAGTCCCTATGTTGCAGAAACCAACACCATTGAGGAGGGGGAAGCGCCATATATGGAGTACGTACCTATTTTACTCGCTAGGATGTAGAGACGGTGCGTGGTACGGGGAGGGAAGCACGAGAGAGAGAAGAATAGAGCATTCACGCACATCTAGACCCATTTACAACGTGATGCATGGGAACGTCGATAATGACGCGTTCGTCATAGTTTAACGCAGGGCGTTAGATGGCGTTATGCGCATTTTCTATCCACGGTAAAAAGCCAGCTGTTTTCCAGGCTGGTGTGTTAATGCATACGTTATATATGTGCCGAGCGTTATTTTCTATATCATAATTTATGTCCGGAATAATTTGGTGTGTGTGGTAATCAAAAGGTGTCGTTTCTTACTTCAGTTATCACAAACCGATAATTTTATTTGTAGAAAATGGTGAGATGAAAGCAGAATTAAAAATATTTTGTATATTGACATAATTGGATTGTCTTAAACCATAACCTCCGATTTACACCGATATTAGAGCCACTGATCCTATCCTCTCCTCAGTAGTAGAAAGAAATACTTACAGAATATTATGGCATTTCTATAAATGCGGCCCCGACGAAGTTTCACCTTCGTCGCGTAGCTCTCTACGCACATATTTTATTTTTATGTCAAATGGTAGTTTTTTCGGAAATATGACAAATCTACAAAACCGATTCCAATCAACAGATAATCAGCTTCGAAGGCCGCAAAGACGCTTCGATTGCAACATACAGCATCTCAATCGCATAATTTGATGGTGAGAAATCATTGGAGAAAGAATTTTGACTGAACGATATTTCGCTAGTGAATCGCGTGATATTTTTCCAATTTTACCTGCAAAATTTTCTCACCGTCTGGCGGGTTAGTGACAAGGAATATGTTATTCCTGAAATTTCTATGGGTGTATGAAAGTAATTTGAGTACTTACCGGTGACATTGAGAGTAATATGCTGTACATTATTACACTCTCGTTTCACGGTGAGATATGTTGCTTCACATCTGTACAGGCCCTCATCCTCCACCTTGATGTCTTCAATTTTGAGGAAAGTCTGGGTAACATTTGCATCGTAATCCATTGATGCCCTGCAACATGACGGAGAAAAGAGGCAAGCCCCCATTACGGCGAATGTATTAAATTACATTTATTAGGGGAATTTCCAGAAAATTATGGATGAACCAACCTGCCCGCTATGTCATTGTTGCCACGCGTGGTCCCGATGGTTTCACTGAAGATGAGTATTCGCTCTGTGCCCCGATACCACTTGAGATTGTGAAGTCCCCCACAATTTGGGCTCTTGAGGATGCATGGCATTTGGACCTCGGAGCCTCGCTCGGCAACTTGCTGACTCTTCTTCCATGGCTCGCCGCTGCCTGAAACAGGAAAAGTGCAAATGTTAAAGCAAACGTAAGTACAGAAAAAATTGGATTGTATGAAATTCCGAACGAGGACATCGCCGAATCAACAGGAACTACGTGTGACTCTCGACGGGTCGCAACATGAACTTCCCGGGGTGTAACTGTGTGTGTGTGTGTGTGTGTGTGTGTGTGTGTGTTGAAAATTTGGAATAAATTAAACGCTATCGCCTTAATCATGAATGTTACTAAAAAAAATCATACAACAAAAAATGTTTGTCTCTACATGGAGAACAATTTGTATTCTAAACTTTTCCATCTAACTCTTACCGCTCGTATAATCGAGCGATATGAACGATTAGATGGTTAACCAGTGATATGTCCTGAGCTATGGAAGTTATGAAAAAAAGTCATAAGACATTATGTGTGTATTTTTGTATAAGGAATAACATTCATTATACACTTTTTCTCCTATCTCTAACCGTTCTACCGATGGAGCGTTTTAAATAATTGAAATTGTTAATAACAATTGAAGGAATTGTTTTTCAAGATTGAAACTCCTTTCTCGCCTGAATGTCAGTGAGAGGTGATTTTTGGTCCAAGGAGAAACAAATCGATGGACCCGTTCACGAGGAACCGTTGACTAAAAAGTCACTGACATACGAACACATACACACACACACACAGAAAAATGGTTTCAACAAATTGTCATTTTCTTTTGATTTGAATGAATCTTCTTCACAGCTTCCACAATCATTGAATTGTCAATTATTCCTATCACTACAACTTGCCATTGATGCATCATAGTGTTGAAAAATTTCACCGTTATCAGGAAATGTTATCGCAGAAGAGTGTCCATTAATCATAGAAAGCAGAAATTGTTAGTAGAATTGTCCCATGAAATCACCATTCCAAATTACAATCAACTAGAACGATCGGAATTTGCCATTAAAAACCACAGGTTTTGGTAAGTTTCATCACAACAAGTCATTCAAATGATGACACTATCGAATGAAGCACATCAAATGATGTCCCACTGCGCCCATTCCCCACCGGGAAATTTGATGCCATGTCATTCCGCCACCACTCGACCTACGCGCATTAATTCCCCCCTGACCCACCCCCCCCCCCTTCCCCCCCGCCACCCCACCCACCTAACTGTTACACTATTATTCCCTGTTGCTGACACTCCGTACTACCTCATTCATTCCCCATAGATATTTATATTACATCCGTACCCAAAAAGAGAAATCGGAAAATTCGTATGCCGATCACACAGCTCGATGCAATCAAAACAGCGCAATTTATCCGACACAATATATCCACAACGTGAAATATATTATTCCCCTGAAACGACATTTTCCCTAATTTTCATTTACAGAGAAAAGCAAAATTGCACAGTAAAAAATCATGCAGAAAAATGACCATTGTGTAATACCGCGATATTAAAATGAGCAAAATCGCAATTTACAATTTTTAAGCGGTGATGCGAAATTTCAAATTTTTGATTCATTATCTTTTCTGTCAAAGATAACCTTGTGTACCAAAAATATGTTACAACATTTTTCTATAAAACCACTCGGTAATCCGCTGACTGATTTTGTGATGAAATCTCGAAGAAAATGAACTCTGTGAAGATTGCAAATTGCGACGTGGTTCAGTCGATCATCATCACGTGTTTCCACTTTTGGCTTATCATTGATATGATGTACAAATTAAGAGAGAGGGGTCATAATGGGACAAGAGGAATAATGGGACATGTGCTGACGAAGAAGCGTGGGACGTAATGGTACCGCCCTGTCGTATTCTTCACTAATGGCCCATTATAGACCGTCCCATTATGGTCCATCAAATGATGACCCATCCCATTATGGTCCATCAAATGATGACCCATCCCATTATGATCCAACCAATTATGGCCGGTCCCATTATGATCCACCCAATTATGACCCGTCCCATTATGAGCCACCCCATTATGGACCGTCCCATTATGAGCCATCCCATTATGAGCCACCCCATTATGAGCCATCCCATTATGAGCCATCCCATTATGAGCCATCCCATTATGAGCCATCCCATTATGAGCCATCCCATTATGAGCCGTCCCATTATGAGTCATCCCATTATGAGCCACCTCATTATGAGCCATTCCATTATGAGCCATCCCATTATAAGCCGTCCCATTATGAGCCGTCCCATTATGAGCCGTCCCATTATGAGCCGTCCCATTATGAGCCGTCCCATTATGAACCGCCCCATTATGAGTCGTCCCATTATGAGCCATCTCGTTATGAGCCGTCCCATTATGCCCCGTCCCATTATGATCCGTCCCATTATGAGCCGTCCCATTATGCCCCGTCCCATTATGATCCGTCCCATTATGCCCCGTCCCATTATGGCCCCTCCCATTATGACCTGTCCCATTATGGCCCATCCCATTAGCTTTCACCCTACCCTAAAGGTACTATTTTTTACGTAATCATTATTTTTTCCAAGTTTTACATTTCATAGTATCCTTTAAAGAGCACCAGAAGGAAGTATTACTTACTATTTCAATTTTCCCAGATTCTCACTCGTCAATTTAATGCGCATTGTTGAAAATCTGGGTCAGAGGTGCGAATATCGAGTGTAAGGAAACAAAGGCGAAGCCGTGAGAAGTGCTACGAAGAAATTGCTTCACCATTTCACCATGCTAAATTTCAAAAATATTGCAATAAATTCCACCCCAGAATCCATACAATTGAATTGTATTTCACATTGAAATACGGTATATTCCGTTTATCCATGAAATAACCGTATATGAGACAAATACGAGTGATGGAAATTATTCACGTAACCACAATCGCTTCAGTTCGATTTGCGTATGTCGTGAAACTCTATCCCTTTGAGATGAATCACAGAGAGCGCAGCTTAATCGCATGAAACAAGGTGGGTCTTATGAGGAACCATAATATAGATAACCCTTTGGTGAATATAACGGTGTAATATCGTTGAATCCACTCGTAATCGTGACCTCTCAACAAGTTCGTCAATTTATTATTCACTGAGGGGGAGAGCAAAGAAAATTATGTTCGCAGATGTATTCTGATGATGGAAGGGAAACTGGGAGGCAGCAGCGTGATTAAATTTCCTTAGCGACGCGGTCAATCGGGGTAAGTTGATTCAGCCTCCCAATTTTCTTTAGACGCGGATTTTCATCATTAGTTTTACGGATTAAAATTTTTTGACTTGCCGATAGGGAAGATATTGTTTTCCCGAAAATGAGAAATCGATTTTCCATCAGATCTCCACGTTTTGTGGTATTTCTGACCTTTCTAGACCATTTAAAGCAAAAGGTATGTATGTGTGTATGGTCGAGGTTGTTGGTGACGCAATTGAAAAAGTTTCATATAGCTCAGATCTGGTTAGATTTTGGATGAAATTGGTCCAGTGCATATATTGTTATTAACAATTTCGATTGTTTAAAATGGTCCACTGGAGAAACTGTTGGAGATAGCGCAAAATTCATATGAGAAAAGTTGTTCCCTGTATAAAAATACGTATGTTATGTAGGATGACTTTTTTCGATAATTTGCATAATTAAGGAGGTGTGGCCGTCTCAACAATTATGTATGTAAGTGAACGAATGAACCCAGCGCTGCCATGACGGTCCCAATCAAATCGTTTCCATGCAAAATCGAGGGGATTACATTTTGGATGGCATTCCTGCAGTATATCCAAAGTTATTGACAATTGCAATTGTTTATACTGTCCCACTGGGTAGAATATTAAAGTTATCGTTTTTTTTGCTGCCGCACCCCATATTATAAAAACAAAAGCGAAGACGAATTATCTCGAATTGTTCTATATTACATAATTTTTTGTTGAACGATCTCTCACGAACGAAGGGCACGATCAAGGTCATCGACATCGCAAACGAAGCGGTTTCATGCAACTTTGGGAGGATTAGATTTTGGATAAAATTGATGCCATATTTATGTTGTCATACACAATTTCAATTGTGCATAACGCTCTATCGTGAAAACCGTTGGAGATAGGAGAATAAGTATAATAACAAAAGTTGTTCCCCACGTCAAAATACACATTTTATATATACTGACTTTTTTCCCTAATTTGCATAATTAAGGAGGTATGGCCGTTTGAACAATCATTATTGTGATAAGTGAACGAATGAAGTTACGGTGGACATTAAGGTTGCAATCGCAGTATTTCCATGGAGAATATAAGCTCCAAGATTTTATATAAAAATGGAGTAGTATATACATTGTTATTAACAAATTCAATTGTTCACAACGCTCTATAGCGAAAACGGTCCGATAAGCCATCGCGAGTCGCTCATTTCCGATACTCAACTCAGAATCTGACGAATTACCCTCGAAACATCATGAATCTTGATGGCGAGCGAGGTTAGTTGAAGCGTCAAATCGAATGTATATCTAAACTACCAACTTAAATTAAGTTGTATGGCAGCAACATCCTACTCGTTTTGTAACTGAGTGAGATAGAGATAGAACGATTCTGCAATGCACAGTCCAAGCGGTCGCTTGTCGGATATACCTCTGATTAACTTGATTTATATCCACACTCAAACCACCCACCGTCCAATGTTCTCGCTATCGCATCTCTACTCACAGTAACGAGTTTCGATACGAGTTAATCCCTAATGCACTGGCTATCATCGATACTAGAGGGTGGGTATGTCAAAGGGCCTTACTCACAATACGTAGCCCGAGAATTATTAATGCAATCGTTGGAGTTAACCTCATTGTCCAAATGCTCTTCGAACGAGAAACATCCCAGGAATTGATGGAACAAAAACTGAGGAAAAAAATTGCGACGAGCTGAAGTGAGCCGAGTAATGAATTACCCGGGTGAAACAAGAAAAGGCTATTTGGGTGGATAAGCCGAATGCTCACGCGGAAAAATTCTCCCACGGATATTGTTCTTTTAAAAAAATTTAAAGCAGGCTTTGGGGAGATTTTTCAAATTTGGGGAGACTTTAAATGATAATTGCGCGAATTTTTCATGTTTTCTGAAATTCAGGAAATTTCGGCTGAACTTTTTTTGATTTTTGGATTTTTTAAAATAAATGTTTGAAATTTCGGAAGTTTTTGAGATTTTTGAATTTTTTTAATTGGTTGAAAGTTTTGTAATTTTGGAAATTTTTGAAAATTTTGAAAAGTTTGAAAATTTTGAAAGTTTGGAAATTTTTGAAAATTTTGAAAAGTTTGAACATTTTGAAAATTTTGACAATTTTGAAATTTTGGAAATTTTGGAAATTTTGGAAATTTTGGAAATTTTGGAAATTTTGGAAATTTTGGAAATTTTGGAAATTTTGAAATTTTGAAATTTTGGAAATTTTGGAAATTTTTGAAAATATTAAAATTTTGGAAATTTTTGAAGTGCTCCAAATTTCTGAGGTTTCTAAAATTTTGAAAATGTGGAAATTTTTTTGAAACACACACGCACACCCACCCACACACACATATACCCACCCACACGCAGTCATTTGCGCACATACCCACACCCACACTTGTTGTTGACTTCTCGACCACATGGAATAATTTTGGAAAAAAAATCTCATTGGTCCAGCCACTCAAGAGGAACCGGTCAGCATCCAAAACATTGGCAAAACAGTACAACCAAGATCATTTCACAAATCGGATAAAAACTTTCCATTCACGTTTCAGATTACCATGAGCTTTCATCTCGGCAAGTCGAATGGAAATTGAATTTTCGGATCACGGAAAATTAATAATACATTATACAATTTTGCTGCAATTTTATTTTCTCCGTACATCAATTTCTAGGATTTCATGCACATCTCCTGTTTCGTGAAGGCATTTTTCCTTCATTTCCTCCACTTGGGGCAACTCTAGCCCTTTCGAACCGTCCATTCTTTTTTACCTCCATCTCCTCCTGTATAGTTTTCCCGTTCGTTATCGCCGCGCGCGGCGCCAACCGTTGGCCATTCGCCAAATTCGAAATCTCCCGTTATTAACCCACTTACGGCGATAGGCAGCGATGTGTCACGTTGAAGAAACGCATTACCACCCTCCTCCCACACCACTATGCCTGAAAATTGGACCGGCGCGCGCGTCTCTTCACTTATCTGTTTTTCCCTCTACCTCATTGGAGATTATTGAAAAAGAGAATTCACATGAAACGGTGAGATAACATTAACTCTCACCATTAATTGAAATTTTTCAAGTTTCCAAGTTGTTTTTCTAACTGGACTTTTCGGATTTTTTTCACTGGTTGAAAATTTTTAGTTTTTTGGAATATTACATTTTTTTTTTTAATTTTCATTATTTTTCAACTTTCCAAAATTTTTAGAATTTCTAAAATTGTGGAACACACACACACAGGCATTTGTTCAGAATTCAACGGGAAGCATTTTGGTATACTTAAAACCCTAGTTACGCATCGAAATAAACAAAATCGATTTAGGGGTCATTACAATAACTTCCCAAAAAATCGACAAGTTAAAAAAAAACATTATATAGCATTCGCGTAATTCGCGCGCTGCATATAAGTCACGATCCCCCTAGAGATTATGGAAAGAGAGAACTCAAGCAAAACGGTGGGATAACATTATCTGTAATCATAGCCCATCGTATCCACGATTCCATACGTGGGCAAACATCCTGCAACTGTGTGCAAATATCTGCACATTCATATTCCCGTAAGGTGGATCATATTTCACGTTTGATCGTAACCATGTCGTGTGAGTGATACAGGAGACCCGCGAGGATATCCCAGTGAATTTTTTCTCACGAGACCCAGAGAGAAGGAAAAAAACTTATATTTAGGTGTTCTTGAAGCTGAGTACTTACCCCAGTGGGGGATAAAAGTTTATGATTCGTTGGGGGGTGGTATGGGTGAGCGTGGAAAGGAGCATTTTCAAGGTGGGGCCGAAAAGGGAAAGATCTAACTAAAGAACACGGAAGTAGGAGAGGCAAATCCTCTTATCCATCACTGTTATACGTTACCAAACCACTGGTCCTAACGGAATTCTCGGCAAAGTGTTTTTCTGGTGTGGCCGAGTTTGAGAAAAAGTTGGATGCAATCAATAGAGGTAATGTAAAATGTCTGGGAAGGAAGAAGAGGATGTATGCAGCGCATGAAGTGGGCGAATTGTGATCCCCATTTGAGCCACACATATAACTTGCCGATAGAAATGAGCATATTGAATTATGATTCTCGAGTGAGATTCAACCAAAAATGTCGCCATATAAAAATAAACGTCGGATGTAATATAATCTCCTTTCAGATCTGCCACCCACACCCATTGACCCCCACAGCCATCCACTCACCCGCCCATCTACCCCACCGCTCTCCCACGCATTTACCCAGGCACCCACCCGCCCATGCACCCATCCACGCACCCATACACCCACCCATCCATCCACCCATCCATCCATCCACCCATCCATCCATCCACCCATCCATCCATCCACCCATCCATCCATCCATCCACCCATCCATCCATCCACCCACCCATCCACGAACTCATCCACCCACCCATCCAACCACTTATCCACACACACCCATCCATCTACCCATATACCCACCCACTTATCTACTCATCCACATATCCACCCACCCATCTAACCATCCATCCAACCATCCATCCAACCACCCATCCAACCATCCATTGGATCACCTATCCAACCACCCATCCTACCACCCATCCAACCACCCATCCAACCACCCATCCAACCACCTATCCACCCACCCATCCACCCACTCATTCACCCACCCATCCAACCACTTATCCACACACACCCATCCATCTACCCACGCACCCATCTACCCATATACCCACCCACTTATCTACTCATCCACATATCCACCCACCCATCTACCTACCCATCCAACCATCCATCCAACCACCCATCCAACCACCCATCCACCCACCCATCCAACGACCCATCCAACCACCCATCCAACGACCCATCCAACCACCCATCCAACCACCCATCCAACCACCCATCCAACCACCCATCCAACCACCCATCCAACCACCCATCCAACCACTCATTCAACCACTTACTCAGACACACCGACCTACCCACCTACTCACACATACCTGGTCAAGTCTCCTTTCTCTTTCTTTGATTTGAACAAGACACACTCACGGACACCTCCACCAACACTCACACACCCATACACCCTCATACGCGCGTGTTTGCGCAAAGTTTGTGAAACAGTGGAAAAAGCGAAAAGCATTTTAACTAGATGTTCACAAAAAAATCGGATAATTAGCTCCGCCTAAAACCCATTACCCACCTCCTCTGGATATTCCGGAAACTTGATCACGATGTCATCCCCTAAGTTTGCCTCCAATCGCCTGTGGATCTCCATACACAATTTTTTTCCCCGTCCCATGCAGTGAAATAAGCGGATTCACCCCGAGGGAAATAATTACGGAATGGGAAATACAGTTGTTGAAAATTATCCCGACAGTCGGGAAATTCTCCGGCAGTTCATTTTCTGTTCGTTATGCAGAAATCACTGTAAACAATGCAGAGGGAAATTGCAAGGGGAGAATAAAAAAAACACTCGGAACGTGAGAGTTGTGAATTCATAGTCATAAATAGCTGCGAGCGTTTTCCCTTCAAAGGTAAAGGAATATTTTACAAGGCGCTGTTTCTGGGGAAATTAACGTGTTCGAGTTTAGGTCCTTTGTGAGGCTGGGTGAGTTGATGGAGTGAATGGAAGACACCTAGATGGGTTTTTCCTCCAGTCTCAATAATTGAAGTGCATGAGGAGGCTACGAGACGGATGTGGAATGCAGAATCAATCAATCAGTTGAATAAATTACGGTGAGTTGGGAGTCAGTGCGGCGTAGTGCGCGTCGTACACGAGTGGGTCTGACTTAAAGTTTTCCTAAACTACTTGTTTGACATCACAGATACGAAGAAATAAAATATCGCTGGCGTGTCATTTACTTTTATCCACTTCGGAATTTCAACAAACAAGTGTGTGTCTTCAGAATAAGCAATACAGTACGCAATTATTTAGTTACTTGTAATGTATTTTGGAATTGTTGATCAGATGAATGGCAAGTACGTCGAAAAACTTGACACAGGAAATTCAGCTCAAAAAATGTGGAAACTTTTGTGAGGAATAAAGTGTCCAACATTGAAACAACTGTGTGTGTGTGTGCGTGTGCATCTGTGGGTGGATGTGTATGTGGGTCAGTAGGTGTGTGTGTGGGTGAGTGGGTGGGTGGGTGTGGGTGTGGGTGGGTGTGGGTGTGGGTGTGGGTGTGGGTGTGGGTGTGGGTGTGGGTGTGGGTGTGGGTGGGTGGGTGTGGGTGTGGATGGGTGGGTTGGTGTAGGTGGTTGGGTGTGTGCGGGTGTGGGTGAGTGTGGGGGGTATATTGTGTGTGGGTGTGGCTGCGTATGTGTGTGCGCGCACATATATGTGTGTGTGGGCATACCTATACTTTTCCACATTATGAATTAATATTATCATAGTGGAAGGCGACACGTAGACACAGGAGAATGGTACCATGATGGGTGATCCTCAAATCGTAATGTCTAAACGGTGATTTACACATCGTGAGGTACTATGTACCAATCGTAAATCCCAATTTGCCCAGTGACTTTCTGTACTGACTTTGCTTCTTTTGAAATTGAATTTGAATTTCAACTTTTTTGAAATAAATTCTCTTATCGGGAATTAAATAATGTCCATTTTTGAAGTTATCGCCGCGAATTTTCCTACCAAGTTCAAAATTCATATATTCGGGTGGTAACACTTTGGAACCATACCGATATTTCTGGATTCCTTTTTAAACTTTTATCAGCTGACAAATATTTCTGTAACAGAATCTGAGCTCCCCGCCCCCATTGGTGGCACTTTCGTGGGAGGCGAGAAGGGGCGAGGAGGGGAAGGGGGGAGGTGTGTTGTCTAGAGACATCCGGACAACGCCATCTTGAGCCTTTTAAGCTGTTTGATTAATCTCGGGATTGGGCTGGGCTATCCTGGCGCCAACTCGCCTGGCTTCTGCTCTCTCCGATAATTTATCTTTTGCGTTAGTTATTTCTCTTGTTTATCTTTCCCTTTTTTACGCCATCTTGCGCGTGATTTATATTCCTTTCAATTCTTGAGAAGGAAAAAATACAGAACATTGAAGTGCTAAATAAATACCTAACGGGATCACCGATATATGGTGATACCGTTGATAGTAGGTAGGGCGCGCTATTGAGACGTCTCAGGTTTCCAATTGTCGATGAAACTAAAGAGGAAGAAAACCTGGAGAAAGTGTTTTCGTATTCTAAAGTATGCAGAAGACATACATATAGTCATCGTCCTTAACCGCGGAATTGCGCCCGTCACATAATAGTCAATTTTGACAGTGAGTCCAATGGAGAGTTCCTATTGGAAGATAAACACGAATTGAATGGAATTTCGGAAGCAACAAATCCCCATAATTTCAGGCGGAATTCGAATCCGGGTCTCGCAGTTACGCGCCCGACACTCCCAACCAAGCTACTATGGTTATGGTTCAACGTCGACATGCACATGGTTTCACAAGACGTTCAAGACGTTCTCACGAAATTCAATTACTGCATTATTGTGAATGGACAATTGATTAATATACACTGAATTTTGTTTCTCAATAAAAATCGTTGAGGAACAAAAGTCAGCGTAGTGAGCACCGCAGCGCATCTCGTAGAACCGATGACATTGAACGGACGTGTGTGTATAACTGTG
Organism: Asobara japonica; assembly: GCA_026005395.1. NCBI lineage: Eukaryota > Metazoa > Arthropoda > Insecta > Hymenoptera > Braconidae > Asobara > Asobara japonica. Next base: position 2,738,512 of record BQMI01000176.1, on the reverse strand, counting down.
TTAGGGGGGTGTACCATTTTGACATTTTCGGAAACTGTCAAGTGCGCGTGCGTGTGTGTGTGAATGTACGTAGGCGGGCGCTTGGGTGTGTGCGTGTGGGCGCGTAGGTTGGTGAGTGAGAGGGTTGGGTTGGTAAGTGGGTGAGTGGGTGGGTGAGTGGGTGAGTGAGTGGGTGGGTGAGTGGGTGGGCGAGCAAGTGGGTCGGCGAGTAGGTGGGTGGGCGAGTAGGTGGGTGGGCGAGTAGGTGGGTGAGTGAGTGGGTGGGTGGGTGCTTGGGGGGAGTGTGAGTGGATGGGTGGGTGAGTGGGTGGGTGCGGGAGTGGGTGGGTGCGGGAGTCGGTGGGTGCTTGGGGTCGAGTGTGAGTGGATGGGTGGGTGGATGGAAGGGTGTTGATGGGTGGCTGGGAAAATCAACCCACTTGATAACAAAATATTTGACACGCCCAGAAATTTGCCCAGAAAAATAATCCTGAAAAATTGCAACTAGGTCAGTTTTGTTGTATAGTCCAATGGTCCATCCACTTCAATCTATGTGCCAATTTTCCCAGGGCGCAAATCTATTTTGATTGTTGAATTCCCCAGCAATGCTACTGTTAACTTACATATCGCCCAGAAATTCAATTTTATATGAAAATTCCTCCATGGATTTACTCATACAGTTGAAAAATCACGGAATTTTCTCATTAGAGTTATTCTCCCCAAGTGTTTCTGAATGCCCAGCATAGAGGAATAAAAGAACAAGAAAAAAAATGAATGTGCGAATAGTGGCAAAGGGTAGAGGAACAGGAAATGAGAGGATGTAGGAGTGAAGTTGAACATTTTGTATTCGCTAGGGGTGACCAATTTAGGGTATTCAAGCCCGGAATCCAGGGACGATCCATCGCTTAATTACTTCTTCTCCCAACTTTCGTCGCCTGATCGTGACCAACATGAAACGCCATATTGTCGATTTCTCTCCCCGGGGACTCTGTCGACAGGAAAAAAAAATCGGAGTAGTAAAAAAATGCAAAGACAAATAAAAAAAAAATAGTGAATTATCCCCGGAGAGGAAAATCGATAATATCAACACAACGCAAGTGGGTAAAGAGCAATACAGAGGAGCCCAAAAGGAAAATTAAAGAAAATGAAAGAAAGCTACTCGGTACTCAACTTTTTCATTGGTCTGTTGTACCGTACATTACCCTCTTTATTTCACCCCTTCTACTGCAGCACTTGGCGGTAGAGAAAGAAGCACAAAAATAGAGGTTCATAGAGGGGGAAAAAAAACAAATCTGCAAAGGTTAAAGTGATGAAGCGATCGAATGGAGTAACAGAGCGTTGCTCGTTGCAGCGCGATAAACGGGAAATTCAAATAGAATGAGAATTGTTGGCGGTAACAGGATGCTTGAATTTGGAATTTCGAGTAAAATCTTTTGGTGTTTTATTTCACTCAAATGAATTTGGTGAGTTGGAAAATATTTATAGCTATTGGAATGGCTTGACAAGATTTCACATTTTGAGGTCTTCCAACAATCCTGCAATTTTTTTCTTTTTTCGTTGAAATACTTTGACAAACTGAGCTGTGGGAATTTAGTACTCGGAAATTTTTCAAGTATGAGGATTGTCGGAAGTCGGAATTCGAACCCAGGTCTCGTGGTCTGAGCAGTTTGAATACTTTCGACAATTTTTTTCAATTTGAGACTCCAACCTAACGTTCTTTAAAAGTTTGTTCCAAACTTTGGGAATATTGTTGATTATCGTATTCGAACCCGGGTCTCTCAACTACGGAAATTCTCGAAAAATTTCTAAATTAGACGGAACCTAAAAATTTGCAATTAAAAAGAAAGACAGAATGTTTTTCGACTTTGACAATTATGAGAATGTTGAAAATTTTGGAGAGAATTGTTTTACTGGTTTGAAAATTCTTCCCATTACGATTTTTCCCTCATGAACTCGACTCGGCCGTCAATTTTATCATTGCTCTAGTGTACCGTGCATTATCCGATTTGTTTCACTCCTTCGATTGCAGTACTTGGCAGGAGAGAAAAAGTACAAAAATACAAGCTGAAACAAAAACAAATCTGAACAAGTTAAAGTGATGAAGCAATCGAAGGGAGAAGTAGCAGTTTATTCGTAGCTTACGTTAAACGAAAATGTTCAACGAGACTGTGAATCTAGAAAGACACTGCAATGTTCCGTTTTCCTTTTACTCTTCGCATTTTCAACTGTGTTGTTTGTGCAAAAAAAACCACATACTTTTATCAATTTCAAAAACTCTTGACATACTAAACAAACATACTCGACCTAGCCAGCCACTCATCCACCCATCCCCAGCCACCCACCCACCCATCTACGCCCACCCGCCTACCCATCCACAGTCACCCGCCCACCCACCCATTTCCACCCGCCAACCCACCCACCCATCCACCCCCACCGACCCACCCACCCATCCACCTCCACCGACCCATCCACCCCCACCCACCCATCCAGCCCCACCCACCCGTCCACCTCCACCCGCCCACCCATCCACCCATCCATCCACATACACCCACCCACCCATCCATCCACATCCCCCACCCACCCGTTCACACCCACCCACCCGTCCATAACCACCCACCCATACCTAGAGTTCTGTTAGCCGAAAATATATCCCGATATATGTGTATATTATACATATATGTTTCCGTTAATATAATTTTTCCCTGAGGGCAGCCACACCCCATCATAGGTGTCCGCCATCGTAGCACTGGTGTTCGTGGAGATCTAATTTGTGTTTAGAAATACGATGGCTTAAACGGTGAAACTCGGCCCCAACCGCATGAGTGGGTGTTCACTCCGCTACCGCAGGGAGTACAACAGAGTCGGACGGATGAAAAAAAGAAAACCCACACATACATACGTCCTCTCAAAAACGGGCCATAATGACTCAAGACGTCATGAAACATGAAGATATGACGAAATAGCGACATTTTATTTTTGAGGACATTGCACTGTCACAAAAATTCTATATTATGAGAATACTTTCGCAGTCAGTATTGTTTCCACTATTCAAAAAAAAATTCAGGAGTCTTTCCGCTATTTGTAGAATGGAGATAAATTTCGATCTTCACATATCGAAGAGAGAAATTTAATTTAGCAAATTCAAAAGTTATTCACACCTCTCACAACCCGAGCCCTTTTACGCCAGCACTTGGGGGTAGAGAAAAAGTAGGAGAATAAATGGTTAAATGGAAGAGAAACAAATCTGCAGACGCTGAAGTGATGAAACGATTCAATGAAGTAATAGAGCGTTGCCATCACAATGCAAATAGAATAAAGATTTCAAGAGAAAAATTGTTTACTCAGTAGTTACGCACCAAAGAATCGCAATCTTGATATACTGGATTTGTAAATTTTGGGAGAAAAAAAAACAAAAAAAAAATGAATAATTTCAATTTTTTGAGAATTTGCATTTACTCACGATTTTTTGAGTAAACAAGAAATTTTGAATTTCAAAATTGCAAACTCCAAATTGCAAATTTGAAATTTTAAACTCAAAATGCACAACTGAAAATTCCAAACTCAAAATTGCGAACTCTAAGATCCATACTGGAAATTTCAAGCGTAAAATTCCAAACTCACAATTTCAAATCGAAAATTTCAAACTCAAAATTCGAAATGCAAAATTCCAAACTCAAAATTCGAAATTCAAAATTCCAAACTCAAAATTCTAAACTCAAAATTCGAAATTCAAAATTCCAAACTCAAAATTCCAAACTCGAAATTCCAAACTCAAAATTCCAAACTCAAAATTCCAAACCCAAAATTCCAAACTCAAAATTCCAAACTCAAAATTCCAAACCCAAAATTCCAAACTCAAAATTGCAAACTGAAAATTCGAAACTCAAAATTCCAAACCCAAAATTCCAAACTCAAAATTCGAAACTGAAAATTCGAAATTCAAAATTCCAATCTCAAAATTACAAACTCAAGATTCCAAACCCAAAATTCCAAACTCAAAATTCCAAAATGTCAAATTTGTAAATGTTGGAAATTTCTTCTACGAATTCAAGATATTGAGCAGTTTCTTCGAACCCATTCGAAATTTTGAATTTGAGAATTTCGAAAAATTTTAAGTTTTTCTTCGTTTTTCAGGGTAAAGAAGGGCTCAACTTTTCGAGGAAATTGCAGTAATTTTCACTCGATCTCCCGAAATACCAGGAAACTCTGGCACCAAATAGCATGTACGGGGTTCTGGACCCTGCGCTAAACCAAAGCAAGTGCATTAATCGGTAACCTTGAATTTCATAAATACCCCAAACCTATCAAAATTCATATAATGTCCATAAGATCTTTTTTGTATAACTCAATCAGTTCCACAAAAAGTTCCATATGAAATTTTTCCCACCTCTTTTTATTTCCGAGATATCAACCAAAGACCGACCCTGGAGTTCACTCACCTCGTTGGTGGCAGGGCGCACTAATTTTTCCGCAGAGTTCCTACCGCATTTTTTCCTCGGTCTATGCATTAAATACCTAAATTTATATCATGAAGTTTCATAAAGGGTCCATCAGAAGAATGAATCTCGTCCATCAAACAGCAAAATTATCCACATTACCCTCTTTACGCGATCGTTTGTACGGGTAGAGAAAAAGCGCTGGAAATAAAGGGTCACATAAAAGAGAAACAAATCTGCAAAGGTTAAAGTGATGAAGCGATCGAATGGAGTAACAGAGCGTTGGCCGTTGCATTGCGATATTCTGAGAGGTGGCAGTGGTCACTGGAAGGGTGGGTGGCCCGGTTGGGGGGGGGGGGGGGGGGGTAAATGTCGGCGTACATTGGGGGTACGTTGTAGCCACAAGTTTTATCGAGTGCCATTACTGGCTCACTCTCTTTCGGTCTCACTGTGTCGGTACTGGGGTCCTTATACAGCAATTTACATGGATGAATGCATGACGCTGGTGCCCCACAGCCCGGGGCTCTGCGGCGGGCGAATTGCACGGCTTAAATAATTCATTCCTGGAATGAGGCGCACTTCAATCTCCCGCGAATAAACTTCAAAAACCAGTGGCGTTGATACTTTCTTTTTTTTTGTCCGTACATTGATAGACAAAATTGAGTCGGTTGGGGGGGGGGGGGGGGGTGCAGTGTGAATACATCCGTGGTATCAGTCGGGTAATTTTTTTTTGGAGGTAAAAATTATGATCAACATATATCAAAGTGGAATTGCTCAGAAACCAATTGAATTGACTGAAATTACTCGCAATTAGAGATTCAGATAACATGACACACTCATTTTTATATTTACCTACGTATGCACATGTTTCCTCACTTTGGCAAACTCTGAATGTGTGCGGGAGCGGATTGGGCAGGAATCCTGAGTAAGGAATTCCCCCACTCCTTCGCAAGAGGCAGCGCAGTGGGGAACGCGGGTGGGGGAGATTGAGGGAGTGGGAGATGCGGGGACCACGACGGCGTCATTTAGAGACCTTGCGCATTGCCACGCGCACAGCGTCGAGACTGGGGACGGGCAATGCGTGTAGAGTGGGGGAAATATTTTTCTAGTGGCAACAGTCGGAAAGGGGAAGCGTTGTTATCGCTCCCCGATGTAATTGGTCGCACGGTGAGCGATGTGCCGCATCGATATTTTCAAGGGTTTTTTTGGAAAGGAAAGGAATGTCTGATTAAAATGAAACTTTTAGGATTTATTCTTATATATTTGAAGAGTCTTCTCAAATTTTTGTATTATCATACATTACATATTCTTCATGTTTGAAGAAATTTACGGAGGCGCCTCGAGTGCGCAATTTCTGTGTGGCGGGCAAGATGCAGGTCGCAATTTTGATGTGAAACAAAAAAACAAAAGAAATTTTTAATTTTCAATAATGTAATTCCTAGGTGAACCAAGAAAATTCAACAAAAAGTGAAAAATTCAACAATTTTTCGCAGATTAAAAAAAAATGCATTTGAAAAAAAAAGTTACTTTAAATCGTTTAAAAACCGGATTAATGTTAACTTTTCTAAGGTACTTTAGGTTCACGTAGAAGAGAATTTAATTCCAAATACAGAGCATTTTGATTCGTTTCCTTTTGTTATTATCTTGCCCGCCAATTTGAAAAAATCATAAAAATGGAAATCCGAGAAATCGCGTGTCAAAGTTTTCGGCCGCTCGGATACCTGCTCGACGCCTGCTCACTATTTCGTCTGTATCTCCGGAAATAATCGAAATTTTGTTCTGAAATTTTGGAGACATATTCTTGGATAGTTTAGGAAGTGATTTACGCAAAAAAAATCGATTTTTTGAAGCCTCTAAAGCAGGCTCCCCCCTTAAAGACTAAAATATTAAAATAAATCAATGTCATCGAAATTGATTTTTCCCATCCCAAAAATGAACAATCAATAAATCGAAAATATTTTCATCAAGAAATAGCGAGCAAATAAAATTGGATGGAAATAAAAACATCCCGATGAAATGATTTCTTTCTGTCATAGCAGGCGTTCAATCTTCTCTCGCTCTATTTCCCACCGCCTAATCGTTTTCCTATAATTTTTAAAATTAATGCTCAAAGGGAGAGGCATTCTGTCGATATGGAATTCCCCTACCGGAACTGGAGGTGATGGATTTACGAATTATACAGATTACGAATGGATTAGCATATTGCAGAGGGAGAAATGAGCTCAGGCATCGTGATCACAGTGGGGAAAAAAAATGAGAGAGAGATAGTTGGGAGGGGGTGAACTACCCTTTAAGAATCGCGAGTGAACAGTGTGGGTGAGATGTAGCAGAGTCGTGGGCTGTGCGGAGATGAATGTGCCCGGGGCTGTTAAAATTGGAAACTCACCGAATTTATGACCGCGAGAAGCGCGAGATAGGCGTACATGCACACACATAGATTTCACATACACAAACTCATATATATATATATATATATATCTTCCTGCAGAATCCACGATTTTGCTCTTGCACATAGTCAGACACACACACACACACACACACACACACACACACACACACATACACACACACACACACACACACACACACACACACACACACGTACATATATATATATATACACACAGAGAGACGCACAGAGTTATATGAATGTAGAGATGAGCTAGTCCTCAGTCCTCTCACTTTTATAACGTTGAATGCATAACCCTCACCATTTTCGTATACATGCGTCACTCTATAGTACATTCACTGTCAGTTATTTGCGTGTACCGGTAGCAATCGACAAACGTACACAAACAGGGAAAAAAATAACTGAAAAAGACTTGGAAAAAAAACACACGAAATGGAAATGAGGGAAGTCGATCTCTACTGACGAATTATTTGCTCGGATGCACCATGCAACGTCTGTTTTATTATCTTTTTTTTTTTTTTTTGTTGCCCACGCTTTTACCTCGTTCAAGCTCGGCAATACACAGGGTGCTTTTTTGTTTTGTTTAGTTCAATGATATCGATAGGGAATGATTCATGCTTTTTTGCCGCGCCTAGCTGACGTTTTATTTCCCCACCCGAAATTATTAATTATTGGACAGCTCGAAGAGGATTTTCCAGCTCAAGATTACACATACAGTTGGCAAATCCCCCTCGCCCCCGCCCCCCACCAACCCACTTCTGCCAGATTTACGACATCCTGGAATATGCTGGTTTATGGTTACAAGTGGAGGATGAAAACACATATGTAGTCTCACGTATGTGTGGATTTCATGTGTAGTCCACTAGTCTCGTTATCTGCTGGAGAAAAGTTGAAGTTCCTTGGGAGTTATGAAACATTGGGGGAGTCGAGGGGTCTGGGAGGTTACACCTAAAGAGGAAAAAAAACGGATTTTAAGTCGCACGATGGTAACGGTGAACCGTGTTATTATACCGCACAACATACACTTCAGACAAGTCGGCTAAATGAGTGCGCGCCATCCCGGCCACACAATAAACTTCTCGATTTGTGATCTCTGCCCAGAATTGTCTGATGATTTTCTTGAAAACGCAAATATCTCGTTAGAGGATGAAGGGAAGATTTCATTGAGCATCTTCCCCAAGAGAATTCCACTTTGGATATGGATGGTGTATTTTGATTGATCGTTGGCTCTGACCCAGAATATTGAGAATGTCCTTTTTTGAAGGGTTTCTAACGTGTGGCTGGTTGGATGGTGGGTGTCTGTGTGGGTGGGTTGATGGCTGAGTGGGTTGGTGTAAGGGTAGGTGGGTGGTAGGATGTATAAGTGGGTGGTTGTGTGTATGGGTGGTTTGCTGGATGGGTGCTTCGGTGGGTGGGTGGGTGTGTCCGTGGGTGGGTGGATGGGTGTGTGTGGGTGGGTATGTGTGTGGGTGGGTGGGGAGGTGGGTGGTTGGGTATGTGGGTGGTTGGGTATGTGGGTGGGTGGATGGCTGAGTGGGTTGGTGTATGGGTAGGTGGGTGGGTCGGTGGGTAGTGGGATGTATGAGTGTGTGGTTGTGTGTATGGGTAGTTCGCTGGGTGGGTGGGTGGTCCGGTGGGTGGGTGGGTGTGTGCGTGTGTGGGTCGGTCTGTGTGTGTGTGGGTGGATGGGTGGGTGGGGACGTGGCTGGGTGGGTGGGTGGTTGGGTGAGTGGGTGGTTGTTTGGGTGTGTGAGTGTTTGGGTGTGTGGGTGTATGAGTGGGTATGTGGATGGTTTAATGTATGGGTGGGTGGCTCGATGGATGGTTGGATGTATGAGTGGGTCCGTGAGTGAGTGGGGGGTCCGTTGGGGGTATGTACAAATGGGAAGGATGGACAAAAAAGACACACACACACATATATTTATAGGGAAGTTATTGGTTCGAGCCGTCGAGGAGTCACCGTCACATCTCAATTATTCATTTCATCCGATGCCTCTAAATAAAAGCTTTTAAAATGCTCAAATTTCAATCGCCACGAATAAATATGCCCCAATGTTATAAATTAAGAACCCATGGAATTCTATTTAAAGGCTTCACATATCTTAAATTAATTTTCGTAGACCTCCGTTGCTGATTAGCCATTCGGTAGAGAGCATAAATATAGCGACGTTAAATAAAAATTAAAAAAAATAAAAAAAAATCTTAAATTAAATCCAATTTCTTAGTGTCAGATATAACCTGGTAGAAAATGTATAAATATACATATGCCCATCACAATTTTCAAATGACAGAATTTCAAGAGGAGCCACTCGTGAATGCCGCGTAATGGAATGAATTCGATGTGGTAGTGCTATATTGAACGCAAAACCTAAAATGATGATGGAATTTAATTTAACCGTAACATTTTGATGAGAGGGTGGGGTGGGAGGGGGGCAAAATTCCATGTACAATGGCTTCAAGTGGAATGAGGTTGCAATTATAATATCAACACTTGAAAATAAAAAGGTGGGAGACCCGCAACCGAGGTAGTTGTGAATCGTTGAGGTTTTTTCGTCATCATTTATAAAACATCGCTCATTGCACCTGAGAAAAGCTGTCTCACAGCATTATGTTTATTTATGTTGCATTTTTTTTTTATTCATGAGATACCCAAGTGCAGAATGGCGGAGCCCGTGCAACATGAATTGACAGAGACCAAACTTATGCCATAAGGCGGGCCATAACGCCCAGCTCCGACGAGCTGAAAGGACATTCTTCTTTTTTTTTTTTTTAACCACACTGCGTCCTCGTGCTTGAGAGGAGCAGAAGAATGGGCCAAGTCTTGGCGGTGGCTTGGTTGCCGGCATTCAATGGAACACTAGACGTAGATGAGGAAAAATTGTCTCGGTTTTGGGACGCGGGTTACGGAGAGAAAAGTTGCAGACAAAAATTCAAACCTGAGCGCTAAAATCGTATGTTGAGGGTGTTTCTCCATTTGGGCGCACAGAATTTTCTCAATGATGTCATGATGCAATAAGAGATTTTGGAGAGTGCACATTATTGGCTTCCGGATGTATGCCGCGTAAATTTTGTTGATGGGAGCTGACGTGACGCGAACGTTACAGGCTGTGCAACGTCAGGGCAACATGGACAAAGCTGGAAATCCCGACAGTGATGGTGGCATAGTGCGATCTTCGAAGCTGATGTTCACCCACTCGGATGGTATTTGAAGCGAAACTTCTTACGGTGCGTAACCCAAAATGCAACGTTTTTAAGGGAAGGGGTGGAGCGCGAGTGGTGGAGGGGGCGTTACGAAAATACCGACATGCAACATGGCGCTGTAGCAGAGTGGGGCAAAGAACGTGACCCGAGTGTATTGCTAGCGTCAATTTTGGGGAAAACCAATGCAGAACGTTGCAAAGAATATCGTGATCGTTTACGTGAAAATAATGCTTTAAAACCAAAGAAAACAAAAATAGTAGGCTAAAGTGCGGCCGAACGTATGAGGGATCATCGGGCCAGGGCAAAAGCAATCAATGTCAACGTTGAGGATCATAGCCTCTCACATATGAATCATGTTATTCACTGAATCGATTGATCGGAACAGCAAGAAAAAAATTGTAGTTAATGAAATGAGCCTCATCTCTTCTATGGAGGGCGTATAAATTTTTTTGACGGAAATGAGTGGCAGGCAAGGTGGATGGAGAATTTTCCCCGTTTTTTGGGGGTGATAAAGGGGGAATGAAAATCTTTCGTCGACGCCATGACAGCTTCTCCGCATCTACTTGGATGAGGATTATGCGGTGAAATCTGCGCATGAAGTTTGAACCTGGCGTGAGCCGAGAGGAAAAGATCGTATGAAATAAAAAGTGGGTAACGAAACTTGGACATTGCTTTTAACTTGTAATTTTTTTCTTTCAAAGTTTCTGAGGGCTTCATCGGAAAGAAAATCGTTGAGGGTGGAAAATTCCTCTGGTATCGAAGTATGTTTATACGTCACTTTCAGGCTCTGTGGGACAGGATACTTTACGTTTCAGCACGTTTCAGCGAATATCTCAAAACTGAAGCATTCCAGCGACATTTTCCAATAAACCATTCTTGTAGAGGGAAAGGAGACCTACAAATTTGTATTCACAAGAATTTCGATATCTCTCTTAGTTTCCGAGATATCTGACGAGAACTGATATCGCGTTAGCACTGCAACCTTTCCTCTTATCTCTCCACTGTTAACAAAAATCGAAAATTTTGTGAATATTTTGATTATAATTATGGAATATCCAATTCGATATTCGATATTCAACTGCCATATATAGGTGAAAGAAAATCGATGGAGTTTCCTTGGAGACAATCCGAAAAATTGCTAATTTTTCTTAAACTTTTAAATTATGCTCACCTGTATAAAATAACCTAAATTTGCTAAGAATCTTGAATCCGAAGATATATTCACCGGAATGATCCTCAGTTCATTAAAATTTCCTGCAATTATTTAACCTAATTATTCTCATGCTAAGTATTTTGGAATCCAATTTTTTTTTAGAAATTCATGCTCTTGTCGCTTGTAATAATTTTGTCTGTAAGTACATATCTCGAAAGCGGATGGAGGTAGCTAAAAAATGTTCATACAAACTTTGTTTCTTGGGTCATCATACACATTTTATGTCAAACAACTTTTCTCCTAACGTTCATAGTTTAAGAGCAATGATGGGTAACAGCATGGAGGAACCTTAATGGTGTATTCCCGGTAACGCCAGTTTTCATATTTCCATGCGGGCGAGTTTGAAACCGCTCTCAAATCAGCTTGGTTCCCTTCCGGAGATTAGAGTTCCTAGTGTGAGGCGGGTATCATATATCAGCAATCGTATATTAGCTCCAAGATTTATCAGGAGAATCCCCTACACTCGGAATCAGAGGAGAAGGCTGATAGTTTATGCCCAGTGACAAACGCAAACGAACAGAGTATAGAGGTGAAGATGCCAAGAAGGAAAAGTAACCCGTGCAAAAAAAAGCGAGAGAGAGAGAGAGAGAGAGAGAGAGAGAGAGAGAGAGAGAGAGAGAGAGAGAGAGAGAGAAGTTGAGGGTAGAGGCTTTGCAGGGGCGTATCTATTGTAATGCGAGTGAAATTCGCCTCCAAGACTCTTGGTGTGCCAGGCTTGGCGGTTAAGTCGTGTGGAAACGAGCACATGGCCTGGTGAGATTCAAGCTTGCACTTTCAAGAGCCCATACTTTCAACCAGTTCGATCTTTTCTCCTCTGGCGCTTCCTCTCGGTTCATCCGATCTCTTTCTTCTTGAAATTTTTTTTTATCCCACCTCCCATTTCACTTCCATTCATTTTTTTTTTTGTTTTTTTTTTCTCGTGCCCACCCTCTTCCACCATTTCCCGGAGATAATGAAGATAGATAACAAAAAGAATGAGAGAGCGCGAAAATATAGATAAACAAGAGACATAAAAAGTAGAGACAATGAAGACGAAGAATAAAGTCGCTTCAGTGGACTTTAGTATTGTCATATCGCGTGAATGGAGACTTAATGCCCAGGCATTAATGCCCAGATTGTACGATACTTTGTGTGCTCTTGGTGGAATTAAACTGAAATAACACCTATTTGCGATGATAGAGTGGTGTGTTGTCAATGGCTCATCACGCCATAGGATTATTTTTTTTTCCCCAAAAATTTCTGGGGAACACAAATTGTGATTAGTCTCACAGTGAGACGAAAATTTGGCTCCGCAACAACTCCAGTTTATTGTACAAAAATTATTATCATTCTTTACTGCAACGTTTCGAAAGGTCTGAGCGTTCTTCCAAGGTCTCTTATTATTTTTCACGATCTATTGCGTTCATTTAGTTCGAAAAATTAGCCCGGGAATGAGCCCAACATCGTTGATTCGCAAAAGCCAAATTTTTGAAGTGCAACTTCTATAGGCGGCTTTGGGTGATAATTGAATACACGCGAGCCCCTATGTGACAAAAACCAACACCATTGAGGAGGGGGAAGCGCCTTATATGGAGTGCGTACGTACTTTACTCGCTAGGATGTAGAGACGGTGCGTGGCACGGGGAGGGGAGCACGAGAGGGAGAAGAATAGAGCATTCACGCACATCTAGACCCATTGAGAACGTGTTGCATGGGAACGTCGATAATGACGCGTTCGTCATAGTTCAACGCAGGCCGTTAAATGGCGTTATGCGCATTTTCTATCCACGGTACAAAGCCAGCTGTATTCCAGTCTGGTGTGTTAACGTATACGTTATATATGTGCCGAGCGTTATTTTCTATATCATGATTTATGTCCGAAATAATTTGGTGTGTGTGTTCATCAAAAGTTGTCGTTTCTTACTTCAGTAATCACAAATCGATAATTTCATTTGTAGAAAATGGTGAGATGGAAACAGAATAAAAAATCTTTTGGATATTGATATAATTGGATTGCTTTTAATCATAACCTCCGATTTACACTGAAAGTAGAGCCACTCATCCTATCCTCTCCTCAGTATTGGAAAAAAATATTTACAGAATATCATAACATCTCTATAAATTCGGCCCCTACGGAGTTTCACTTCTGTCGTGTAGCGATCTACGAACATATTTTTTTCTCTCAGTGCATGGTTCCGTCAGTTTTAACGACGTGTTGAAAATATGATGAATAGAAAAGTAACTTATAAAAATTAAAAATACCGCCTTAGGCACTTATGAGTCAAAATATAAAATTCATTCTGCTCTTCCACTTATCACCAAGTTCTTGCACTCCATAAGCCGTCTTAACCCACCGAATTATACGCAGAAAATGTCCAGAAAAATTCTGAAAAGTTCATTGTTGTCCGAGGGAAATTTTCATTGGGAAAAACTTTGTTCGGAAAACTTTTCAAACAAAATTGCATCCGGGGAAAATATTTCCGGCTACCAGAAGGCTTAACGCCTAGCAAATGGCCTTTTCATGCTCGCATTCTCATTTCACAACATAAAGAGCGCCTGACGTCACTATTTTAATCAACACGTTAGGCGGTTCGGGCGTAAAACGGAATTAATTACGAGTAAACTTTCTAATTCAGGCCACTTCGCATAAATCCCCTCAATGATGAAAAAAAAAGTGTTAACACATTTTTTATTCAATATGTTGAATGAATAGCATTGGAAATTGTCACCTATTGGAATGATAAATGTTGTGTGAAACTCGACTTCTTCAAAGAACTGACAGTCTTTGTCGATGTGCAGAGTTTATGAATATATCGGCTGTGGGTCAAAGGAGAAAAATGCATATGAAATAGTCTGTTCGAGCTGCGACTCTATTGCTTCATCATTGTCACTGCTCTTTCTGTCTCGTATAATACTTCATCTTCAATTATTTTTTAATTGCACGTGTTCTATTTCCGGTTCACTTCCCTTCTACAAAGATGGAGGAAAATGGCAAATATACAAGTATAGGTAGGAGCCGTTTGACTATAGATGATGGCCCATAACTTCGATCCTTCAATTCTGGGGGTGGAAAGAGGGTGAAATTGAGAGTTGGAAGTTCCCGTTTTATTTTTTTCGCCCCCCCCCGTGGAGGTATTCAATTTTTAAGCGGAGAGTGTATCTATATATCTGTGTATATATGTATGTGTGTGTATGCAGGTGGGTGAGAGAATGTCTGTGAGTGGATAGGTGAGTCGGTGGGTGTGAGTGAGTGGGTGGATGTGAGTGAGTGGGTGGATGTGTGAGTGAGTGGGTGGGTGAGTGGGTGGGTCGGTAGGTGTGAGTAAGTGGGTGGGTGAGTGGGTGGGTGGGTGGGTAGGTGGTTGTGAGTGGGTGGGTGAATGAGTGAGTAGGTGGGTAGGTGTGAGTGAGTGGGTGGGTGGGTGGCTAGGTGGTTGTGAGTGGATGGGTGAGTAGGTGGGTGGGTGGGTGTAATTGGTCGGGGGGGGGGGGATGAGTGGGTGGGTGGGCTGTTGTGTGCGGGATGGGGGGGGGGTGTAAGTGGGTCGTTGCGGATCAGTGGATATATTCGAGTGTTTGGACGAGTCGGTACGTGGGCGAGTGGGACACTTGATATTACTCATGCTTTGGCCGAAATGGCTTGACGTTTTGACGGATTTCAGAGGCAGTTATATGGACGGGTTTTTGGATTTTTGACTAATGCAATGTTTCTTTCAGGAATCTCAGATTTATGTCACAAATGAATATTACTAGAGAAACAGTATGTGGAACCCTTTTGCCATAATTAAAATCTTCCACATGAAACACTCCGCCGAATTAATCCGTAGATCCATGGTTAACAAATTAATGATATTCTGAGAAAAGCTATATTAGTGAAACGTCCCATTGCTATCGGGAAGCTGAAATTTTCATCTGGAAAGGGGTTGCTCTGACGTCCAGTTTATATGACATTATTTTATGTCGTTCTACATATAAGTTCATGCTATCCAGTGGGTAATGAATGCTCCATATGCAATTCCGCATAATCTTTTCAAAGCAGAGCAGGTTCATTCCAGCTCCCTTCCCTTTGACTAATGCTGCTCGTTTCCCTTTTTTTCCATCCCAGAAAGTTGAGGATGGGTGGACGCTCGTTGATTGGAGAATGAGTTCAACAGAGGAATAGACGAGCACTTTTTTCTTTTTTTTTTTTATCGCTGCACTGGGTACGAGTCAGAGGTGCCCCAGCCTTCTCTTGCTGCCTTTTAATTTTCTTTCACGCCAGTGCTTCGCGTTATTACGCCTGATATGATGACTGGGGATGGCGTTCACTTTGATTTTTCCTTCCATGGCATTTTCACCAACATCACTGTCTCTATTTATAAACCTACTGGAAATTCTGATGGGCACTGCGAGATCGATCGTATATACGTCGCAGCTGGCTCGCAGCGATTTCAATATCATCCAAGTTCATGTTTGCTATATATATAAAAGGTAAGTCTTAAAAGTTGCCCAACTTTTGGAATAAACGGAAAACTACAACAGAAATTTCGAGCACTCGTCTTTTAACTTCTCGACATTGGGATGTATGCTTCTCGTCAAACTCGGTGCGAAAGTGTGTGTGTGTGTGTGTGTATGTTTGCATGTCTGGAATCGGAATTTTTAGTTAACGATTTCTCAGGGTGGGGTCGAACGATCTGGGTCACCGACGTCGTAATCGGAGCGTCTTCATGGAACTTAGATCCGATTAGTTTCTGGTTTAGATTGACGGAGCACTTTTTTCGAACAATTGAATTGTTCGCAACGCTCTATTGCAAAAACGGTGAGAGATACGGCAGAAAGTGTTAAACAGAACTTGCTCTGTGAGTCGAATTGCACATTTAATTTGTTATGACTTTTTTCCATCATTATCATAATTAAGGAGGTATGACGGGTTTAACCCTCAAGCGGTCGCACCCCTATTGGCGTCTCACTCCCACTCCAGTAACATAACATGGTCCACTCCTTTTAACCCAATGAAAGAAAGCGCTCCACGAAATGCGTTCAGCCCTCCAAGCAAACCCACCTGGCTGTATGGTTGAACAAATATTCCGATGGTCTGTAGTCGTCCAGCTCTCCCAGAATCATTCAAATTGGAGAAAATATTCCGGGGGCCAAGGGGGACTTGCAATGAAGGAATAATATTCGTCGAGCATTGGAAAATTCTATTTGATGTACAGTAGCAATTCAAATGATGGCATACAATAGAGAGGCTTGCCCGGATTATTGATCTGCTTGTCATATCTTGCAAACTGTTGAGCATCACTTCACCATCTGACTCCCACTACAAACTTGTATAATGATGGTTGGCGATGTAACTGGGTAAGAAGAAATATGAAACAAAGTGGATTTATATGGGAGTGGTGTGTACATTTGATGACAATGAAGATCAGGTATTAAATCAGTATGACCACGGATCACTGATTATACCGAGGGGGGGCAGTGGGTGGGTGGTGGGTTGGTTGGGTGGCGGGGGGGGGGGGGGGGGGAGGCTTTCTACAGAATCACGCGTTATACAGCTGGAACAAATGGCTCTTTGTCCACTATGGCCATGTAAAATGAGATGTAATCACACGAGCCAACAAGTATAACCAGTGAGCCACATGAATAAATGACAATCTGGCAGTATGCCAAATCAACTGTCCGAGGCCCTTCGATGTGATAACACTATGCCCAACGAGATAGCCCGATACAAAAGTTTTGTTGAATTGTTATTCTATGTAACGTAATGTTATCGGTGATAGCTCGGTGTATATACGCGAGGCAACAGAGAATTGGGGGAGGGGGGGGGGAAACGCGCGGTGGTATGAGCCGAGTGCGAAACAAAATGTTTCTGGCTGATTGCGAAAGGGCTTTTGCCACACGATTCAGATTTGTATTTTTAGACACAAGCACGAACGGCTCGAAATATTTCACGGTGAATTTTTTTATGGTATTTGGGGGGGGGGGGGGGGGGGGGAGGGTGGAGTGCTGAATTTGGAAATGTTGCACAGTGGGAACACATTTTGGGTGAGATATCGGGTGAAACAGGTCTATGCGATGCAACGTTTTTAAGGGAAGGGCCGCAATGCGAGTGGTGGAGGGGGCGTTACGAAAATACCGACATGCAACATGGCGCTGTAGCAGAGTGGGGAGAAGAACGTGAACCGAGTGTATTGCTAGTGTCAATTATGGGGAAAACCAATGCAGAACGTCGCAAGGAATATCGTGATCGTTTACGTGAAAAGAATGCTTCAAAACCAAAGAAAACAAAAACAGTAGGCTAAAGTGCGGCCGAACGTATGAGGGATCATCGGGCCAGGGCAAAAGCGTTCAATG
This sequence comes from Asobara japonica, assembly GCA_026005395.1. Classification (NCBI taxonomy): domain Eukaryota; kingdom Metazoa; phylum Arthropoda; class Insecta; order Hymenoptera; family Braconidae; genus Asobara; species Asobara japonica. The sequence continues at coordinate 2,720,961 of BQMI01000176.1, read as the reverse complement.
TCAACGTTGAGGATCATAACCTCTCACATGTGAATCAACCGAACAATGATCAGAATATTGAAACTGCACCAGAGCTATAAGGGTACGTGAAATAAAAATTAATCAAGATTAGAACCCAGGTGGGGAATTTGAAGCTTGAACGATGAGATCAACCTTGGTCCGACCTTCGATGCCGAAGCTTGGACTTGCTAGCTTCGACATAGCTTCATCCCATGTATAAGCCTAGATCAAAGCAAGCTTAGTTATATCGAAGATATTCAAGCTTTGTTGGCCTAGCTTGTGCCAAGCTTGGCTCAATCTTAGCGTCGCTAGCGTTGGTCCACAGACAGAATCCAGTCTACGTTCAATATTGGATACATACATCCAAGCTTACTAGAATCATCCAAACCCAAACTTCAGAAACCATGTTGTGCTAAGCTTGGTCCGAGCTCAGCTTTGTTAGCTTTGAATCTTAGCTTTAACAAGAATAAATCCCAGATTGCTCATACCATCTAAACCCAAGCTTCTGAACTAAGGTTGAACTAAGCTGAATTGAAGCGTATTTTTCCTAGTTTCGATTTACCGGCTTCAGGGAAACTCTGCTTAATATTGGATTCATATATAAATCCAGGATTGCTGCACCACCTAAACCCAAGCTTGGAAACGAGTGTTCAACTAAGCTTGTCCCAACCTCAATATTCCTATCTTCGAAGTTTGAACCACGGTAAATTTTGTAGCTTGGACCAAGATTAATTTCGATGCTTCGACCACGAGAGACTTTGGAACTTGGACGAAAATGAATTTCGAGGCTTGTACCAAGATAAAGTCCGAAGCCTGAATGAAGATAAAGTTCGAGGCTTGTATTAACCTACGTAACCAAGCTAGAACGAAGCTTCTTCTCTAAGCTGGGATTGTTGTTACATTCGCATGTGCTGCACAGATGGACCGAGCCTACAAAACACAGCTTTGGCGCAGCTTAGTCAAGCCTCGTCCAAGCTTTGATCAGGCTTCATCGCATGGTCAATTGCCGCCTGGGGATTGATTAATTCAGTCGAACAGTGATTAAGAATAGAAGAGTAATGAGTAAATTGTCGGAAATTTCAGACCTTCACATTTTTCCCTAAAATCGTTCACGAATATTGATGGCTCGCCTCAAAAGTTGCATACAATTTACGATATCTTCCGAAAACTTTTATGAATTATGTGAAATTTTTATAGTTGAAAGGTCCCTTTAAAATGGATATACAATTTTCTCAGTTATGAAAAAAGATTTCACAACACATTTATGCATTTTTCGAGACAAATGAGCCCTGGTTTTGAGGAAAAGAGTTATTGCAAGCCAGCAAAACAACTCGCAAGAGTTCAGACGTCTCCCTATTTCTCACAAGACCTTTCCAACTGATGCTGCAGAAGGATATACCCCTCACCACGGGGCAACTTTTGGGTTACGTTTCCTTCCTCCGCGAGTCAGATCGTATCCTCCCGTAATTTATTTGCTCACGACTGAAACTTTTAGAGAGATTTCTAAGATGTATAATGAACGTTACCGCTTGCACACCATATTCCATGATAACTAGTTCAGACAGATTATAAAGTTTTGCGTGACGCTACGCACGACGTAGGGTGAACTCCACAGTTGGACTAAATATTTAATTAGCATCAGTAATGAAATAATGCGATGGAACTGGAAATTTAAACTTTTTTCATAATTCATGGTACCACATGTTCGTCGGTCTCGATATTCTATGGAAGTAATAATTCTCTTCGTATTTATCTGAATGAGTGTGAAGTGGGATTCGTGTGGAGACCAAATAGAGGTAACACGCTCAGCATATATAGGGATGAAAATATAGGGGGTGAGGATATAAGGGTGAAGATATAGGGGTGAAGACATAGGGGGTGGAGATATAGGGGTGAAGCTATAGGGGGTGGAGATATAGGGGGTGAAGATATAGGGGACGAAGATATAGGGAGGTGAACATACAGGGGGGTGAACATATAGGGAGGTCAACATATAGGGAGGGGGCATGTAGGGGGGGGGGGTATATAGGGTCATGAACATGTAGGGGGGGCATATGGAAGGGTGAACATGTAGGGGGGGCATATAGGGGGGGCATATAGGGGGGCGTGTAGGGAGTAAACATGTAGGGGAGCATATAGGGGGTGAAGGTATAGGGGTGGAGATATAGGGGTGAAGAAATAGGAGTGAAGATATGGGGGGCAAAGATATAGGTCCTAAAGATATAGGGGGGGGGAAGGTGTAGGAGGGGAGATAACTCTCGTTTCTCTAACGTGGAGAACTATAGAAATTTATGTACATTTGAAAAAAAATACCGAAAACATGTTCAATGCAGACATTTATTTTCGCGATGTAAACGTTGTCAACTTGGAAACGGTTGTGTCGGTGGAGCCAATTTCAAATTTGCCGGATTCGAAGATGAGATGTTGAAGATTTAGGCATTCCTATATAGCAAATTCGGGGGGATACATATACCCAGTGTGAGGATATTTATATCTATACCCAATCTAGAGATATGTATATATATGTAAATATGTATATACACCCAATTTGGGGATACATATACCCAACTTGGAGATATATATATATACCCAATTTGAGGATATATCTCTAGCGAATTTAGGAGTATACATATACCCAATTTGGAGATCTACATTTCTCCTATTCGAAGATATACCTTCCTATTTGGAGATATACATAGCCCCCCATGTAGAAGCGTATCCCCGAGGTTCCGATACCTACCTCCGATTTGGGGATATCAATCTCTCCAATTGCGAGGTATTAAAATGCTCCATTACATCATATGAACTCCGTAATTTGCGCATATAAGAAACTCTTAGTCAGGGACATGAATATTCCATATTCAAAGGATATTTGTATATTCCCAAAACGAATTATCCCATCCCCGAATTAACGACATTTCATCCGCGACTCGGGGATATTTCATTTTCGAGCCAAAAATATTTTCTCCTTCAAATATTTTATTCCGGAACGGAATATATTTTTCCCAATCGGAATTCGTAGTATACCTCGATCGATTAATATACCTTAGTAGACGTTGATAACTATGCAGACTGACGATCGACTATGAATGAATCTGGTTATCAATAAGGTCAACTCAGTGTTCACCGATAATAGCTATTTGTGTCATAAGGCCGATAAACGGCGGTTTGCGAGGCGGGTGAGTTTGTCCCACGAGGTGGCGGTAAGGCATGGACGCGGCTCGCCGAAGGCGAGCCGAGTCATTGCCTCACCGACACCGAGTGGGGCAAACTCACACGACTCGCGAACCAACGTTATCGGCCGCATGACACAGGCTATTTTTTTTCACGTATGCCTGACCTGCGGAAGGAGGGGGGGAGCGGAGGGGTGCAGAGGGAGGGGGTGTGGGGGGGCGGAGCCCCCCCACCTGGAAAAACACAACAGCAAAAGAAAATAGAATAAACGTAAAAAAAATACTAGAAGGCAAATTGAATACTCCAACTATTTTACTTCATCTGGGGTTTCTGGGATCCAATCGTCCATTTTTTTTTTTCAATAAATTTTTTACGTTAATAAGATCACTACGATCGGATATTTCACACACACTGGCTGATCTGATGTTGTGTACGCGAGTTGGAAACTACGAGAGGGGTTAGGAATCAGTGGCGCCACGCACCGACCGAACTATGCAATATTTTCCCCTCTCGGTTGTGAAGAGTGACGGTTATCGGCGCCCTTCAAGTAGGACTTTTGAGAGGCTATGGCCCGATAAGTAATGAAAAAAGGCCATGGCCCCCACATTCTCGCGTTTTGACGGCCATAGACGATAATTTCACCTTATCGACCGAACAAGCGGCCCCAAATCACCACTTTTCAGGCATCAGTGACAAAAAACAGTTTTTTATGGAACATACTGACGTTTATGGAACTATGTTCACAAAAATTTCGTCACAATTTTTCTTTACACTTTTTCGTTACAGTTTTTACTTTTCGAGATGTTCAATCTATTTTTTAGATATGACTAAAATAATCTCCACAAACAGCCACTCAATCCTTTTACGGTCATGCTCCAAGAATTACTCTTAGAAAATTTTTGGGGCACCCTTCAATTTTGAAAAAAAAAAAAAAAAAAAATGGAACGTCAATTAGCAGTAATCAGCAACTGAGAGAATAGAGCTAACAATTCACATTTTTTTTCCAATTTTCAAACAGGCAGATCTGTCATTGTTCGCGATATTCTATTACAGTAATTATTCCAGCTCTATTTTCCAGGGGAAAAAGTGGAAACTGGGATTCACATGTGCGCCAAACATTGGTAACACAAAGATCCAATACATGGTGTGAATGTTTATGCTCACATATATTGTATTGGTGTGGGTGTGTGTGGGCGCATTCTACACGCCCCACTGACAGTAATCCGATGTATCGCATTTCATACCTTGGTATATTGCTATTCGTGAAACCGTAACGCCGTGAAATATACACCTGAGGTATAACATATATTCCACACCCTCATTGATCGCCGTATCAATTGATAGACACATGTGGCAAGTGTAACATGTCAATTTCCTTTAATATGTGTTTACTTTTCATATGAATTAGTTTAGTGGGAATATTCGATTTCCCCATGTAACACATTGTAAATTCGATTCCATTGGGAAATTTCGCGTCGGTAACAACTTGAGAAACTTATAGCGAGTACTTCATGATTGAAAAAAAACTAGGTAGCCGTGCGAGAAATTAAAGATAGTTATTGGTGTTGGTTGGGCACCAAGTGGTGTGAGTCACAGATGTTACAGCAAGTTGGGTGGAAACCGTACAAATTAGAAATTGATTATTGGGGTAGAATGAGAGTTTTGGGCCTGAGAGAGTTGTTTCATGTTATGGATGAATGTCTGTGGATAGGTGTATGACAAGGACGTAATTCGGTGGTATTAAGTCAAGCGTAGTCCCATGGTCTGCTCAGAAAATAAAAGATTGGCGATGGAAGTGTGGGTCGGTAACGAGGTAAGTGGATGAGTGGCTGGGTAAGTCGGTAAGTGAATGGGTGGGTGGGTAAGTGGATGGGTAGCTGAGTGGGTGGGTGGATAAGTGGATGGGTGGGTGGGTGGCTAAGTGGATGGGTGGGTGGGTAAGTGGGTGGGTGGGTGGGTAAGTGGATGGGTTGGTAAATGGATGGGTGGGTAGGTGGGTGGGTGGGTGGGTGCGTGAATGGGTCAGTGGGTAAATGAATGGGTGGGTCCGTAAGTGGTGGGTGGGTGGGTAAGTGGATGGGTGGGTGGGTGGGTAGGTGGGTGGGTAAGTGGATGGGTGGGTGGGTAAGTGGATGGGTGGGTGGGTGGGTAAGTGGATGGGTGGGTGGGTGGGTAAGTAGATGGGTGGGCAGGTAAGTGGATGGGTGGGTGGGTGCGTGAATGGGTCAGTGGGTAAATGAATGGGTGGGTCCGTAAGTGGATAGGTGTGTAGGTGGATAACTGGGTGGGTAAGTGTCCGTGTATAACGCTGTTTTTTTGGGACAGTGTTCCAAACAAGTTGTTCATATAATTATTGTCATTCAGATGGCAATTCGGTTCGCGTGTTTGTATGGAGTGATTAGATTCGGGGCATAAACACAGGCCACTCATCCATTCATTCTTTTCAAGTCCAATTATTTTCTTTTCGCGGCTTTTTTTCCCAATTTGATAATATGAAAACTCCATTACAACCCGCGTATTGCAGAATGTCCATCACTGAGAGAAACAAATGGCATTCTCCAAAGCATTTTTTGTTTCTTCCAGTCAATCAGCAGTTTCCCAATGTTCGCTTTGCCCATGGCAAATGAAAGTCGAAAAAAAAGCATATTGAATTTCCCTTGAATAGCGGATCAACTGAATGGCACATGATGGGCAAAACAATTTGCTTCGATCGCATTATTTGTTCATGAACAATCCATGAACATGATTTTTCACTACACACGTACGTAGTACCACACACACACACACACGCACACACACACACACGCGCACGTACGCACACATAGGGCCATCAATCGAGTTCCGATTTCACTGCTGATGCAATAATAATCAACTAAGTATCTGATGACAGAAATAATTAATAATCAAAACTGCAAAGTTAATCCGAATTATCATTAATGGGTAAAACAACCGCGATGCTATGATAACGGAATAGGTCAACTGGAGTTATATTGAACGAGATTTGGTGACGAGGGCCTTCAGCCTTTGGAGGCGCTATTTTCGCGTTGGTAGGAAATGCAGATGTGGCGTCACGTGATTTGGGCGAGTTCCAAGATGAGATTTTCTCTTGTTGGTAGGTAATATATACATGCTTATATACATATGTGCATATCTCCATATAGTCTAACGAAGTCCAGGGGAGACAACGAACTGAGGCCACACAGTGCCTCGGCATGCGTTTTATGGTGAGGTCAGTTACAAACGGCTTCTGGACGACGTATGACTTCCTGGGCTTGAAAAACACCCGACAGCTAAACTTCATGTAGGAAAGCTGGGGAAAAGTATGCATAACATGACAACGAATTTCTCATTCCTGGAATTTACGGAATATTTTTACTCGCAGGTTTCTCTGTTTTCGACTTTCTAAAGTTGTGTGCCGATGTATACGTGTGTGAGTGTGTGTGTGTGTGCGAAAGCGTGTTTGTGTGTGTGAGTGTGTATGTATGTGTGTGTGAGGGGGGGGGGGGTAGGTGAGGATGTGAGTGTGGGTGGGTATGGGTCGATGGATGGGTGGGCGGGTCGATGAATGTGTGGGTGGGTGGGTGGGTGGATAGATGGGTGGGTGGATGGATGGATGGGTGGGTGGGTGGATGGATGGGTGGATGGGTGGGTGGATGGGTGGGTGGATGGATGGGTGGGTGGATGGATGGGTGGGTGGATGGGTGGGTGGGTGGATGGATGAATGAGTGGGTAGGTGATGGGAGGATGAGTGGGTGGGTGGGTGGGTAGGTGCGATTGGGTAGGTGGGTTGGTGAATGGGTGGGGGTGGGTATGTGGGTGCGGATACAAGGTTATTCACGTTGGACATCCGTGAATCGTTTATTTGTCAAAAGTGCAAATATGCCGATACCCATAAACGATATTCCAAATTTTCAATTTACAAATGCAATGTGTCTATTGCACAAGCGGATATGGTCTGCTGGAACCGAGTGAAATCATAAAAAAACAATATCGGTAAAATAAACTGTGGGTGGAACAACAATATTTGCAATATTCAATATATTTCTACGAACGGTAAATTTGCTTCATACAATTTATTGAATCGCATATAGCAGCGTTTACCGAGTGTGCAATTTCCTCACCAAGATTTCTCAATTCCAAGCTTTTTTCATCATACCTCCTGCCCCTCCTGGCGCATGCCATTGGCTTTTTTCTCTTCTTTTTTATTTTCATCCGCCTCCTGCCAACTTTGACAATTTGTGAAATTGAATTTCTAGTTTGATTGTACGTATCCGCTAACTCCTATAAGGGAATATAAAAATAAAAGTTATGTGCGATTCTCTCTGCGGTAGTACCTATCGTGAAATGTGTACATGAATGGAAGAAATGAAGGAAAAAAAGTTGTTATATGCAGCCAAGAAAAGAGTAGGGCTTAAAGTAGATTCTGACTTCATGAAGGAATTTTTGTCATTGAATCTAGTTGGAAGAATATCCAGTTAAGTTGAGCTATGATTGATTTTGCTCGAATTATTTTGTCGTCGCGTCTCGATTTTATCTTCTCGTCTCGACTCTCTCGTCTTGTCTCGATTCTCCCGTCTTGTCTCGATTTTGTCGTCTCGTCTCGACACTCTCGTCTTGTCTCGACTCTCTCGTCTTGTCTCGACTCTCTCGTCTTGTCTCGACTCTCTCATCTTGTCTCGACTCCCTCGTCTTGTCTCGAGTCTCTCGTCTTGTCTCGCCTTTCTCGTCTATCGCGTTAGTTCTAGCACTGAATTCTCTGATATCGAATAATCATAGGTTTAGCTTTGCAAGGGTCCCTCAATCTGACGTGCCAATTCCGAAAATGGCCAATTTTCGAGCAGTCAAATTTTTCTGCTATAATCATCAAATTATTTTCAATTTCCAATATTTTTCCAACCTCCACATAAAGTCGAGGGAGTGTTTTCAAATTTCACCAAGGATACCCCCTAAACCACTTAATTCCATCTCATTTTCATTCGTCCCCTTAAATTTATAATTTCTTCCTTTCCAAACCCACTTCTTTCGTAACATAACCACCAACGTCATCCTATATATACCTTCACATACTTTTGGAAGATTTCACTCGACGGGTCGGTATAACACACAAGTGTGTGATGTAATCAACGCAATGGGTGTATTCAACGCTGTGTATTCTGCACCCATGTGGCTTTGTCGGGCGATGACAGCGTTGGGTGAGACTTTGGGAGGTTGTAACGTCGCCCAGTGGATATATAGGATATATACTCTTAGTGTGGCGCCATGCCAATTTCCACTGTGGCTGTACGAAAATAGGTGGAGGTCGCACCGAATGCAGGAGTGAGGGAGACAGTGTGTATGCTCCGTGAGTGCTTCAACGAGATTCCTTGAAAACTCAGTAGACGATACGTAGTCTCGTTTGGGTGAGATGAGATCGATTCTTATCCCATCTACTCTCGCTGTCCGTAACAAAACTTACTGATTTTCCTTCCTTTTTCTTCTTCCTTTTTTTTTTCTTTGCCACCAATGTTTTATACTTGCACCTTGTACCAATCTGTGAGTGTAATGGCAGCCGTACATTGATTCATCGAATTTTATTTCGGGAAGAGGAATCCTCAGTAGAGGGTGAGAATGAGGGTGAATGATCACGGGGGGATTTTTGGTAGACGCGTGGAATTCAATTTAGCCCAGGTCATTTTTCAGATAAATTTATGAATATGAATTACCGGAGTAAATGGATTCAGCCCTGGAGCATCAGGCATTAGGGTTTGGGCATTTTTGGGAAGCCGTCACATTTTTTTTTATAATTTGGGTAACAGAAATTTTGTGGCGAAATTCTCATAGATTTTATACTTGAATCGAGGGTTGTTGGAATAAATGTATGGGGGTGGGTATTTTAAGTATGATTTGAAATAGTTTCTATCCATCGAATAATGTTAAACCAATATTTTTTTCCTAGTGTTTAATGATTTGGCTGCTACATTATTTTGAAAAAAATAGTGGTATAATTAGTGATTGTTCTGTTAGGTGTGGCAAACAATTAATTACAATTCACACGAACACACCCACCCACACCCACCCACCCGCCCATGCACACCCACGCACCCACACCCGCCCACCTATCCACACCCACCCATCCATAAACACCCACCCACCCACACCTGCCCACCCACACCCGCACACTCACCCACCCACCTATCCACACCCACCCACCCACCCACTCATCCACACGCACCCACCCATCCACTCATCCACACCCACCCACCCACCCATCCACACCCAGCCACCCACCCACCCACCCATCCACACCCACCCACCCACCCATCCACACCCACCCACCCACACCCACCCACCCACACTGAGCCACACTCACACACAAACATTGTTTTCCCTGGAGCCGTTCTGCCTTCACGGGGTTCAAAATACAATACAATTCCACCGGTCAAGTGTCTTTCCACAAAATCCAAATTTCAAAAATTTGAGACTTCCCATTTTTGATCGTAAAATTTGAAAATTTGAGATTTCCATAAAGTAGCTCTCAAATTTTGAAACGTTCACATTGCACATTAGAAATGATTTTCGAAAAGTGGGAATTCTTGGGTCAAATAACAAAAAAATTATTCATCTATGATTTAGCTTTTTGACAAAGGCGAATTTCGATGGAAAGTATACATTTACAAAATTACATAATGCGTCTCTGATTTAATTGAATAATCATGAATCAGCGGAGTAATGGACAGTTGATATTGGCGATTAATTTTATGGGAAGTTCATATTACATTGGCCAATAAGCAATGGGGGATGTCAGTTTCAATGACCTGGATTCATTTACAGAAAACAAAATTCATTGTAAAGGTGGAAAGGAGCTGGATTGTTGAACGGGACTATTTACAAGGTGTGTGTGTATGTGTGTGTGTCTGTCTACACATTGCTGTATATGAAACAGGGAAATAGCGTGTGTGTGTGTGTGTGTGTGTAGCTGCCAGTTCACCGATTTGCGGTTCAAATCGATCTGACAGTTTTTCACTTTCCTATTAAAATGAAAAGAAATTGAATATCGAGTTTATCTCGTAACTATACCAGTTCTCTTCTGTTACTTCATTCTAATCTGTAAAACGCACTAAAAAATTTCGTCCTTGAATGAAAATCTCGACGATAAATATTACATAATGTCATGGCATAACATCCCCGTTGGATTTCACCGATTCGAATACATTGATTGATCAGTCCACAAATATCGTCCTCAGATACGAGACATTGTGAGTCGCTGAAAAATCAATTCGTGAACTTCGATGAAATGTTAATGTGACCCAATTTTAGTTGATACCGAGTGAATTCCCCTGAATTCTATTTCCATAACACTTACAATTTACGAAGCGAAAAACCGCCAACCTGTAGTTTTTTTTTGTAATATTCAGTTAATGTCCATGTGAATCGATTTTGAAGATTAACGCACGTACGGCCTTGTGTGTTTCTTTGCCCATAAAAAAAAGGTTGTGGTTCTTTCTGTTCTTTTTCAGGAATCAATTTTTTCACCTAATTTTTTTTTTGATTCCAAGTGTCAAATTCCAATTTTAATTATTATTGTAAGGGCCCAGAATAAAAAAATTGGGTCTTCAATATATCTCCACGTTTCACGACATTTCTGCCCCATTTTAGCCCATTTTTAACAAGATGTCTTTAAACATTTAATTGACGCGTCGAAAAATCTAGGAGTGGCAAACAGAAATTATAAAACGGGAAGTTTGGTTTGTGCTGCCAACCGAGGCAGACACATTTCCATACCACTAGTTATTTTATGTTATCTTCAAATTTCCAGATGATTGAGGTACCTCGACTCCAATAATATTACATGCGAATGTATTGGCTATTGCCACTGAAAATTCACATAAATAAATCATTTGATGACATGGAATTCAGCGCAATATAGTCACCCTTCTACCGTTCATGCTCGCCACGTTTACTGTCGCTTGAGCTTTCGGGTTTGCGCATCTAGCCGGTGATAAAAATGATACAGTGCCGGGGCCCGGTTGGCCAAGCGGCCATCCAATAAATCGTTTCGATTAACGTTTTCCAAATCGGTTAATATCCGGTCGGTAGTTTTCTTTTTTTTTATACGACTGGCTGCTTTTTTACCCTTCGGTCGAACGCATGGAGGCGCGAAAGCCGCCGATCCCACCGCGCCATAAAGGTGGATCCGCAATAATAAATGCGCTAGACTGAATGTGTGCACATTAGGTATAATAGGGGGATGCGGTGCGTGTGGGGGTAGCGTATATTCAATTTTTTTTCTATTTTATTAAAGATATTTTTAATGATTTTTAACTTCCCGATTGGGGTTATTGAAATGCCCCCGACTTTCTGACCATTTTAGACCATTTTTAACAAAATGCATGTGTGTCATGGGCTACACTCATTTAGCCCACTATTTATACGCTTTGATCCGGATCACTTTGGTTCGTTAAAATGTATGGTTAGAATTTTACACTGCCATTACTGTCCCCGTGACACTGGGTTAACGCTTTAAAAGATCACAAATTCATTCATACTGCTCGATAATGCGCGAAAGTGATTTTGATTTCATTTTCCAGCCTCGATAGTCCATATTTCGTCATTGTTTTCCAACTAGTTGGCGCGATTTTCGACTAGTGAGGACACATAATTCAGCGGCTGCGATAGCGCGCATGCGCGTGGAGCTCTAGCGACGCTCCTTCTGCGGTGTCAGCTAATTGATACAACCGCCGAAGTGAAGATGCGGAAGCACCTACTGCGAAAAAATTCCGGGCAACTTATTTAAGTAATCCGTTCAATTTACGGGAAACTAACTTCCTTCGTTTCTATTGAAATGGTAATTTCTAGTGGTAACTCGATTTCTGTTCCTGCACTAATACTAACTTAGAGATAATTGTATAGAAGTGTATTCAAAAAAAAATATGTTACACTTTAATTAACTTCCCGATTTCGATTCTTGATGAAGGTTTTAAGCATACCAAAATGCTTCCCGTCGAATTTCGAACAAATGTCTGTGTGTGTGTATGTTTGTATGTGTGGAATCGAAATTCTCCGTTAACGATTTCTCACGGATCGAACGATCTGGGTCATCGAGGTCTTCGGAGCGGCTTCATGGAACTCACATCGGATTAGTTTTTGGTTTAAATTGACGGAGCAGTTTTTTTGGTGTTGACAATTGAATTGTTTACAACGCTCTATTTAAAAAACGGTAAGAGATACAGCAAAAAGTATGAAGCGGAATTTGCTCTGTAAGTGGAAATGCATATTTAGTTTGTTATCACTTTTTCCCATATCAGTCATAATTAAGAAGATATGACGGGTTTAACCCTCGACCGGCCGCACCCCTATTGGCGTCTCACTCCCACTCCAGTAACGCGCATAATTCTCGTCAAATATTTCAAGTCAAATATTTGTAATCATCTGCTTGATAAATGCCATTGAAGCATTTACTGGACGTATCGGAAGATCCAGGATTGGCAAACAGAAATGACAAATCGCAGGCCGGATAATCGAACACGCATAAACGAGAGTGTAAATAAATCCATAAATAAATAAGCCTTAAATTCCTATTCCATTTTCAATTCTGTAAATGTATATTGACATTCCTTTATTTTATTTGAATATCCACTATTGAATTTTCAGTTAGCTGTCTTGTTAGGACCATTGAAAAGTTCATCATGAATTGGTACCTCGAGAGTATTTGTAATTGTCGCAGAAGTCCACTGTCATCCTCGACAGTCTTTACAGTGTATCCGGAATATAAAGAAATTTATCCTGTCAAGGATAATTCCATCTAGGACGAAATGCTGAATATTCCATGGGAAATCAGACTCGTAAGTGAACTGGTGCTAATGGAGGTGCTATTTCTGATCAATCTCAATCTGGAAGGTCGTGTCCATCTTCGTGCAATCAAATAATTCAACAGGATGAAACTAATAATTTATAGCATAAGGGCGAGAAAATCTGTTTCGAACAAAGTGCCATACGATATTTTATTCCCTTCCGTTCGAAAATGGCACAAATAAGATTAGGATCCCGGTTTTTGCACCTGAATGTGTATGTGTATGTGTATGTGTATGTGTATGTGTATGTGTATGTGTATGTGTATGTGTATGTGTATGTGTATGTGTATGTGTATGTGTATGTGTATGTGTATGTGTATGTGTATGTATATGGGTATGGGTATGTTTATGTGTATGTGTATGTGTGTGTGTGTATGCGTGGACTTCATTACATAGCAACGAGTACATTTACCCAACGTCATAACGCCTCAAAATTTTCCATGAAAATCGAATTCCACACTGCTCGCGCATTCGAAATTAGTCCGAGTATTTCCCTCAAGGTTCCACGCAAATGAGCTCGTCTAGTTTTCCGACGAAATTACTCAGATTGCTCGTGATTCTCCAAATTGAAACTTGACACGTTCATTTGCTAGCGCCGAGCCTATCGATTACCTGAGTAGGTTACATCATAATGTTTTCGTGCAATAAAAATCTTTCTTGGCAACCCCCCCTCCTTTTGCCAGCCCCCCTCCATGTATAAATATGTTCATAATTGTAAAAAAAATTGGGGTTTACCTGGGACCTCACAGGAATCCTATGGGAAATTCCATAGACACTTCTATATAGTATTTTTTTTTCTCAGCTGAAAGATTAGAAGAAGCAGCTAAAAGAAGCCCCCTAAATTTAGTGCGAATGACCGTGACGTGCAAGGCCATATATTTTTTACGTCCCTTGGTCTACTTTACGTTGTTATAACGTCGTGACTGCGTTCTGAGCCATTGGGAGCGGGTGGGAACTGGTTGGGTAAGGCGGAAGCACGCATGAGAAAACATTGAGCTGACCTCAGACGGAACTCGACATGACGCTCGCCGAATAATGCGAAAGGGGGTACCACAAGAAGCCACTGTGGGAATAAATTTCCTTACTCATGCCACACTCACGCCAAGATGGCTTTGTAAGTATTCTCCCTTTGAAACAAAATACATCGGTATACACTGAATTTGATATTAAGTGGGACCATTAGCCTGAATAAAGAAGAATTGACGAGCAAAAATTCTAGAGGAGTGAACGGGAATTTTGCGTGTGATTCTTGGTGAATAGAGCTGATTACTTTTGGTGATTAGACCATGCAAAGAATAGAGTAGTTATTTTTTTTTTAGAAATTCCATGGGTATTATACAGAACACATCAATAAATGCACACACACACTCACCCACCGACTCACCCACCCACCCCTTCACTCACCCATCCCCCCCCCCCCCACCCTCTCACCCACCCACCCACTCACCCACTCACTCACCCACCCACCCACCCACCCACCCACCCATCCACTCATCCCACCCACACGGAGAGGGACGGAGGAAAAGACTACACACACACACACACACACACATACACATCATTCCCTTTTTCATGCTTGCCGCCATTAAAACAATTTTACGGTACGTTAAAAAAACTTCCCCTCGGGATTTTTCCGCTGATGATATTAGCAGTAAATTGATGCGCAATGGGCATCATCTACTTTTCCTCATTTCTAACGCGACCCGCCCCTTTGCTGTCGCCGACTATTGACGACGATCTCTGGGGCGTTAAGTTGGTCGGATAAGACGCTTGAAAAAGGCGGCACTGGATGAACAAGACATAGGAGGTAGAGAATCGAAAGCGAGAAAAAGTGGGGAAAAAAAGCTGGGAAAAACTGAGGAAAAATTCCACAATAAAAAGCTCGAACCTCCATGACAGGATTGAATTCAAGCAGCGCTCTCCCTTGAATTCCAATTTTTTTTTCTCTCCCCCGCACACCGTAAATGTGATATGGAAGTTCTTGAAATGTAATAAAAGAGTTTTAGATACAAAAAATTTCATACAGGAAAAAAAAAATGATGGCCACATTTCGCCGCTGATAAAACTGAGATGGACAATATAGACAATACAGTTGGATATTGGTTTTGTGCATCACTACAAAGACATGAAGGGGAGGGGGAGGGGCGGGGAGGAGTGAGGGAGAAAAATTGAATACACATGTATGTGTATTTCTATGGGTATTGCAATAGTGTGTATTCGTGTGGAAAGGGAGATCGCGTGAACGAGGCCAATCTCGTCGTCCCTTGTGGCTAGACCGAACATGAGAGCACGTTAATCGCTCGTTGTTTCGGAGTTGAAATTAATTGAAAACTCTCGCGAGTTGCGACGCATTAGCTGTGTCTAATCGTACCTAGCAATTGTACAAGTGTACTAACTTTTCACCCTAGAATTTCGAAAAATACTTCGCACGTTGAGAGTACAATCGATGAGGCGTGCAGCGCTGAACGGTGCAACGGAGTAGGGCACTCTGGACAAAAATTTCCGGGAATTTTTTTTTGTTTTTTTTTGCAAAAAACTTCTTTTGTATGAGGACAGGTCCTGAAGGAATTACTACGGCTCTTTTTTTTTCTTAAAAGGTCCCTAATATTTTAATTTTTGATACGATTTTTTAAAACTCTTCTGTAATTTTTACAATTTGGACCCTTATGGGAATTTTGGAAGTTTTGGAAATTTTGGAAATTTTGGAAATTTTGGAAATTTTGGAAGTCTTGGAAATTTTGGAAATTTTGGAAATTTTGGAAGTCTTGGAAATTTTGGGAATTTTGGAAGTCTTGGAAATTTTGGAAATTTTGGAAGTCTTGGAAATTTTGGAAATTTTGGAAATTTTCAAAATTTTGGAAATTTTGGGAATTTTGGAAGTCTTGGAAATTTTGGAAATTTTGGAAATTTTGGAAATTTTGGAAGTCTTGGAAATTTTGGAAGTCTTGGAAATTTTGGGAATTTTGGAAGTCTTGGAAATTTTGGAAATTTTGGAAATTTTGGAAATTTTGGAAATTTTGGAAGTCTTGGAAATTTTGGAAATTTTGGAAATTTTCAAAATTTTGGAAATTTTGGGAATTTTGGAAGTCTTGGAAATTTTGGAAATTTTGGAAATTTTGGAAATTTTGGAAATTTTGGAAGTCTTGGAAATTTTGGAAATTTTGGAAATCTTGGAAATTTTGGAAATTTTGGAGTTTTGGAAATTTTGGAAGCCTTGGAAATTTTGGAAATTTTGGAACTTTTGGACGAAATTTTCAAAATATTTGGTAGCGCCTTCGTTATTCACAAATTGCTCCGAAGAGGCAACACAATATAGATATAGGCACTTCCGGATTAGGTCACGTGCCGCACCTGGTCATCGACTTGCCAACGCATTTTTTTTTGCTGGTTCGACCGCACTGGGGAATACTCCGGACATGAGAATCGCGGCCCCCCACTTACCGTCGAGTTCACTGTACATAATGTCTGGTCTTCAAACTTGAACCTTGTAGGTAATCATCTGTAATACGTTATACATTGGGGCGGCTTAGTAGATAATCGTTTCAAACCTATTGCTAACTTAAATTATCGTTACCACATTCCAGTAGTTGCGAAAACTTTTTGGGAAAATTTGGGAATTTTGGGAATTTTTGAAATTTTTGAAATTTTTGAAATTTTTGAAATTTTTGAAATTTTTGAAATTTTTGAAATTTTTGAAATTTTTGAAATTTTTGAAATTTTTGAAATTTTTGAAATTTTTGAAATTTTTGAAATTTTTGAAATTTTTGAAATTTTTGAAATTTTTGAAATTTTTGAAATTTTTGAAATTTTTGAAATTTTTGAAATTTTTGAAATTTTTGAAATTTTTGAAATTTTTGAAATTTTTGAAATTTTTGAAATTTTCGAAATTTTTGAAATTTTTGAAATTTTTGAAATTTTTGAAATTTTTGAAATTTTTGAAATTTTTGAAATTTTTGAAATTTTTGAAATTTTTGAAATTTTTGAAATTTTTGAAATTTTTGAAATTTTTGAAATTTTTGAAATTTTTGAAATTTTTGAAAAAAATTCCACCATTGATTAGCACTGAAAGGAACATAAATATAGCGACGTTAAATAACAACAAAAGAAAACGAATATGAGTTTTAGTGGCTTAGGATCAACACCCTGTAAACTGTTGACCAACGAATCTGGACGGTTTAGGAAAACATCAATAAAACGACCGACGTATATATGAGATCAGAAAAGCACACGTATACGGTAACGAATCAAGTTATAAGTTGTACATTGGCCAGAAGACTCACAGTGAATGTACAAAGTTTGTGGTTTATTATTTTACGATATTTACTTGAATTTGTGAACTCAATTTTCACCTATTTGATAGTCATTGGGAGTCCCTTCCATGTTTCATTTCTGATGTGATTAGCCGAGTTATGCAAGTTGTCTCATTCCCATATGTGTGCCTGACTAGTTTTTTGCTATTTTCGAAATTTTTTTACAAGTTTAAAAAGTAGTTTTTATACTCGAGTCGTCTTCCTCTCCCTGCTTTTACTAACCTGGGCCTCTGATTGCTGACGATAATCATAAGAATCCAGCGCCACTATTCAGCGATGATGAAAGACCGAGCGCAACCTCAGCCCATCAAAGGCAGTACACGAGGGAAAATTTCCGCGACAAAACGATGACACTAAATATATAGGTCAACAATGTTGTCTCACAAAACCAGCTTAGATACTCCCGATTGCGCAGTAGCAGGCCAACAGCGAGCTCAAGAAAATTGACGGTGTATAGTGTAATGGTATATATACATAAGATGGGATAGATCGACAAGTGACCCCGATATCCGTTCCTGATGTACCGTGGATGGGGAATACCCCAGACAGCAAGTAGAAGGCGCGATGAATTATTCACCGGAATAGAATACAATCGTTCTCCAGGGATAGGTGCCAGGTTTGTGGAGGAGGGGGGGAGAGGGTAGCTCCAATGGTGGGTGAAAAACGGGAATATTCGCGTCTACACTAAGAGAAAACTGGTTAAATGAGTGAAGCTCGTTCTGTGTACTCGAAGGTCCCGATTTCTGATTCTTTACATTTTTCTTATATGTTCTGGATTTCTTCAGTAAGCATGAGGGAATTGTCCTGACGGACTTGGATTATTTTTCGGCTATGAAGGAAATAGTATATATATATATATACAGAAATGTAGAAGAGAGTTTGCTTAAACCAAACTGTTTGTAGGTGAATATGGATGAATAAAGTATTGGGCAAAACATCAATGGTTCTCTAAATTTTCAAGTGTTACACTCAACCACCCACCGACGTCCAACCACCCACCCACCTACAACCACCCACCCACCCAACCACCCACCCAACCACCCACCCAACCACCCACCCAACCACCCACCTACATCCACCCACCCACTGATGGCCAACCACCCACCGACGTCCAACCACCCACCCACCTGCCCACCGACATCCACCCACCCGCCCACCGACATCCACACACCCACCCACTCACCTACATCCACCCACCCGCCCGCCTACACACATACATATACCGATACATATATACAAACACACACACACATACATTTACAGACACATACATATGCAGACACACACACACACATATACAGAAGTCCCAGCCGCATGGGTGGGGCGTCTCGTACTCCCTTTCGAAGAAAAGCTGACGAGCAACTACCGTGGAGAGCAGAAGAGAGGTAGCGAAAGAGGAAGAAAAAACACACACACAACACTGACATCATCTCATCATCTATTGCGGAAAATTTCCGAAATTGGAAAACCAATAAACCGCCCATTCGGACTTTCCATGTTTAGAGTCCTTTTGAATATTTACGGAATATCAATAATCCAGGAATTCTGAAAACCACATATCTGGTAGAATTTGAGCGGATGCTGTCATCCTAAAATAATGTGTTCCATGAATCTTCCAATACTCAGTTTCATTATTAAATACAAAATCAGGTGCATCGGGAGTATTCGAACATGTTCTCACATTGTGCATTATTTTTGAAATAGTCACAAAAGGTGTGAAATTCCTGACTTACATTTTCCGAAATAATTACCTTCATTTTTCCAACATTAATACCAGTATGGTCTTCCTAGAATCTTCTAAATTGGAGGTAAAAATACACGATCATAATTAATTCATCAATAGGTCAACTGCTGTCTTCACCATGAATTTCAAATGCTACTCCACGAATGTCCCTGCATCGCTGCCGGACAAATCACTTGGCATTAAAGTGAGGTGGCCGTCCAAAGCGAACGTGTCGTTGGTAATACCCTCGGTAACACCGTAGTGGCTTGATATTCCCAGATTCACGGATAGTGTCATGTACGGGATAAAATCCCGTAGACAAGCCGTTTGGGGATGCCACTAAAACCGCTGCTCGCTCGATGAATCTTACGTATGGGCATCAGCATGTGCTCCCCATTGGCGAATGGGCAGAAGCGTTGAAAGCCGCTGCATGGCCTAAGCCGCTTGGTGATTATCCGTTTTATGGTGTGAATTTTACCAT
This sequence comes from Asobara japonica, assembly GCA_026005395.1. Classification (NCBI taxonomy): domain Eukaryota; kingdom Metazoa; phylum Arthropoda; class Insecta; order Hymenoptera; family Braconidae; genus Asobara; species Asobara japonica. Next base: position 2,701,443 of record BQMI01000176.1, on the reverse strand, counting down.
GTAACTCAGCAAAATGGACGACATGATGCTGGCGTTGGTAATGTTTGACTCGCCCCAAAGTGGATCTCTATCCATCGAAAATGACTAATTAATGAGCCTCTCTCAGCCTGTAATAATTCATTCCTAGCCTACTTGAGCGATACACTAGCGAGCTACTTCGCATGGAAAACTTTCTTCTATGCCTCTGTAATACTCCCTCTCTCTCTCTCCTCTCTTGGCTTGTAATAAACGAGTTGCTCTCTCCTCCCTCACACTCAGGAATGAACATATATATGCTCACGAACGCAAGCCACTGTGGAGGGGGTGGAGTGGGGGGCGGGGGGGGGGGGGGGTGGTTCTCTTTCCGCCCTCTGCACTAGCAGACCCCAAGGACTTAATTAAATTTTGTGAAAGTATGCCTGCTAATTGTACGATTCGTTGGTGTGGCTACCACACGAGCCCATCTGGGCTTGGGGGGTGTTACAGTGAGAAATGAAGATAAGAGGTGGGGTCCAGTGAAAATAAAAATTAACACATTTTCCATGTTGGCCTTCTCATTTTCCACCATTTTTCCCAAGCCTTGTTGATTCAATTTTTTTTTTTTTTGACGACTTTCCAATCATCAAGCCAAAGAAATATATACTGTAGGGGCCGGGGGGGGGGGGGGATAACTAATACGACCTCACGTCTGCCATTTGGTGCAGTGACCTCGTCCAACTCTTGTATTTTCTCCCCCCCCCCCTCTTCCACCCTCAACTGCTATTTTATTTCTTCCTTTCTACTTTTCCATTTTTTTGCATCTCCCTTTCGTTTTTTTTGTATTTCTTGTTCAGCTACTTTTTCTGCCTTTTTTTTCCAGTCGCGAACCATCCGGGGAGGGCAATACTGCAGCGACGCCTGGGCTCACTGGGGGTGCAACGACATTCACACATTGCTACCAGTGGCACTCACACATGTACAGGGGTATACATACGCGCGGGTCATTGTTTCACACGAAGAATGAATGGAATGTATTGGGAATTGACATTATTGACCCGAGATGGGAAAATTCCCCTGGGCATGTGTCCCGGTCTGACTCTTTATGATGCAAAAAAAAAAAAAAAAAAAATTGTGACGCGCCTTTAAAGGTGACAAGTGAAATTTCACTGGTACGACGGAATATCGATCGCGATTTTTGCTTGTATCTAGTGCGGATTGTATTTTGATAGTGTAAAAAATTGATGGATTCATTGAAGCGTAACATCGATCCCGAACAATTATCTCCAAAAATTTGAGATTATCATACTTTTGTAAAATCCCATTGGATGATCATTGAGGCTTCAATGATGCATTGGATCTTCAAAGCTATCATGAAAATCTTAACAACACTCAACGGAATGTTTAATACACCTGAAACTTGGAAAAACAATTTATGCGAACTGTCCCATTTTCCGTCATTTTCTTCATTGCATTGACCTGGAAATTCAGATGTGGTTGAATATTCAATAACTGATATATTAATTATAAGATCGATGCAAATTTCCTATGAATTATTCCTTGTTAATAGTTTCAAGGTTCAACAGGGTGCTTCATGAAGGCCACAGCATCTTCCAAAAGCTTTTGATTATAGTTTTTGACCATCAAAATGTATGACAACAATGCAAATGTTGATTTTTTTGTCCCACCTCGAACGCATTCAGGATCCATCATAACCCCTCCCGGCGGTGCAGAAGAAACTGACTTTTTCCCAAACTGTACACCATTTCCACAGTTTAAAGCAACGGGCCCAATGCCGAATTGACTTGACTTGATTTGACTTGACTTGACTTGACTTGACTTGACTTGACTTGACTTGACTTGACTTGACTTGACTTGACTTGACTTGACTTGACTTGACTTGACTTGACTTGACTTGACTTGACTTGACTTGAAGTTAAGTTCCGAGCTCAATAAGTTAGGTAGAGCTGAACTTGAATTGACTCAACAGCGCGACATGATTGTTCCCCGATCACCCATATGTCCCCCCAAATCAAATTTCGATTCCGGTGTTTCATGACTCAACGAACTTGCCGATAGGCTCAACAAACAACACCCCTTGTTGCTACTGACGGCTGTACTACCGGAATCACAAAACAAGATTAGTGACATGGAGATTGCAGTCGGCTTTTGATGAATATCTCATAATCTAACAGAGATAGCACAATTTTTCTAATCACCTTTTTTGTCGATCTCCTCTCCCTCTCAAAAAAAGTCTATATAGAAATTCCGCTAGTGCGCTTAGATTCCGAGATAGTCAATGAAAACGGACGACAAGCAAACAGTCACTTATCTCATTTTACCACTTTGATATTGAATTGCGGTCTCTTTGCGTATATATCACCAAATAGAAGTCAATCATAACGTATTGATCAATTTCGACATCGTCCCATTCTGAATTGACCTGAACTTTCGCTGATGCCGCTTCGCTGACATATATCACTAATTACCATTGATGTTCTATAATAACTTTTCTATTGAATTGATTAGGTAGAAGTATACTGTGCATCGCGTTCATATTAGCTCCATTCACCCCAAATTAGACGACAATAAATCATTTATCTCATCCACCCAAGACATCATTCACCTGAAATGTGGAAATTGCTCCATGGGCTTGCAGCTCAGTCTATGTGGCAAGAGAGAATGTTTGAAGTATCTCAAGTGTTTAAAATTGAAATTTCGTTTACACAGCAGTGAATTTATTCATTCAGATTTTTTTTTTTCATTTGCATCAAGTGCGGCTTGTAATTTCATGTAAAATAATGCGCAAAATTTTAATTAAGATTTTGCAAATGGGAGAAAAAAAATAACAATATTGAATAACATGAAGAAGGGGGCGAGGGGGTGGGTGAGTGGGTGGTACTCGACTACGGAAGAATACAAAGTTTAATTACGTGCTGAGTGAGGGCTTTTGTGCTTGAAGCATTTGACAACAACTTTGTGGAATAAATGAATAGGCAAAGAATTGCCAAGGCTTTCCGAAGGATAAACGTGCGGGACCGCTTATTGAGGATATTCCCGGGAAAAGTATATGGTTTGATGGCCGAGTCAAAGAGTGCGACGCAATTTTAATGCTAAAAGTTTTTGAGTGGGCTGAGGGGCGGTGGTGATGGTGGTCGGGGGGAGGGGCGGGGGGGGGGGAGGAGGGGGTAAAAGGAGAGAAGCATGACAAGATAGTAGAAGCAAGTCAAAGGGAAGCGACAGCAACAAAATTTCTTTGCCCCTTGGGCGAAGTACCGGGGGAGAATGAGAATGCAATATGAGAGAAGTTGACGGGTGCAAGTCAACGTAAAAACACATAAGGTTTTTCTCTGCCAAATAAAATAGCAATGACGTGCAGGCCCATGTATCTTGTATTACACAATACATGAGCTATCGATTTTCTGTCTCCGCCATTTATTGCGGGCTCGATCCACAGTACAAACACTTAGGTTAAGTTACAGGATTTTGAAGGAGCAATGCAATTTAGAGGGTAATTACCCTAAAGCAATACCCTCAAATTTGAGGTATTGTAATGACCCCAAGCATTATATGAACGGGTTCCATGAATAAATAACACAAACCAAAAATATCACAGAAATAGCACTCATAATTCAACACATAACAAAAATAACGAGCAAGAAAAACAACTCATGATAAAAATAAGACACGACAAAAAAAAAACACAAAAATATACGAGACGACAAATTCAACACAAATAAAATTAAAATTAAATAGGTTAGTGAAATGAATTAGGTTGTTCTATAAAAATTCAGATAAATCCATTACAAAATAAGAATCCCCGAAAGCATCAAGAACCAACGTATTCAACGTATTCGTCGCGTCTGTGTGTGCGTGCGTGTGTATGCATGTAGGTGGGTGGGTAGGTAGGTGTGTGGATGGGTGGGTAGGTGGATGGGTGAGTGGGTGGGTGCCTGAGTGGGTGGGTGGGTGGGTGGGTGGGTGGGTGGGTGGGTGGGTGGGTGGGTGGGTGGGTGGGTGGGTGGGTGAGTGAGGGAGTGAGTGGGTGGGTGAGTGAGGGAGTGGGTGGGTGGGTGAGTGAGGGAGTGGGTGGGTGGGTGAGTGAGGGAGTGGGTGGGTGGGTGGATGAGTGGGTGGGTGGGTAGGCGGGTGTGTGGGTGGGTAGGCGGGTGTGTGGGTGGGTAGGTGTGTGGCTGCTTGGGTAAATCGGGGGGGGGGGGAGTATGTGGGTGGGGGAGGTGGCGGGTGTGTGAGTGTGTGGCCTGTGGATCCGATGCATGGGTGAGTGAAAATTTGACCACCTAAAATTCCTTATATAAGAGTAAACATTTTATTTAATGTATTATTCGCACAACCCAGTAACAATTTCCGTGAAATTTCAATGGTTATATATTGAAGTATTGAATACAAATGTTTCAGTACAAACATTTACAAAATGGAGGCATTACAGCCATTGACCCGAGGCGTGTTGAATTATCAGCCCTCCGCTATACTCATTGTAGCTTGTGTAAATTAAAACCTGGCAACGAAATAAACATACTCAATCTACATGTGAATCGCTAAAGGACTGAGCAGGGAAATTCAACACTTTTAATTATTGTGCGATTGACGGGAATTTGAATACTCTCTCTCAAATTTTGATAACTAAGTGATTTTTTAATGGACAAATTTTCAATCAATTCATTGTCGATGCTGGGCATATTATTGTTTGAAATTTAATTTGGAGGCTACAGCGGAAAAAAAGTGGGGGGTGGAGAGAAAATTGATTGACTTCTGCTGTTTTTTCATTGCGAAAATCAGTATACAACACAGTAGCACAGTGTGATAGTGCTTGCTGATAATAGCAATTCAATATGTGATAATGAAATAATCGTTCGATCGAATAAGGCTCCTAATGAATGGTTGACAGTTCACATGTTACATGCGCACGTTGCATGAAATTCCTTCATACGTTATGGAGATAAGTCTGCCTTAAGCTACACCAAGGTGGAACTGCTCGCGCTCCAGCGAGCACAGATTCAGGCCAATTCCTGGTTTAAGATCAAATTTGCAACATCTCAATTCTACTATGGTGAATTAAGTTTTGAACAACTGAAACTTAATCCTCCAAGTGCTTTGCCATCCTTTACGCTGACATTGGTAAAGCACGATACAAAATTGTCGAAATGGTAGCAAAAAAGGGGCTGGGGGGGGGGGGGGGTGGCCTCTGGTATCTATATTTCACCGGTTTTAGAATTCACCATCTATCTCCGACATGCCAATTTTACATAGGTTCAATATTACATAGGTCCCCACAACAATTATATACCATCATTTGGTGTAGACGCCCATCTACCCACCAACATATCCAGCCACCCACCCACCCACCTACCCATCCACCCACCCACCCACCCACTCACCCGCCCAGCCACCCACCCACCCACCCACCCACCCACCCACCCACCCACCCACCCACCGACACACCGACCCACCCACCCACCCACCCACCGACACACCGACCCACCCACCCACTTATCCATATAGCCACCCACTCACCCACGTGCCCACCCACCCATCCACCTACCCGCATACCCAGCCCACCCACATGCACACACACACACACACGCACACGCACGCTTAGTACTGAAATATGCAAAAAAAAATTATCGACCATTTAAAATGGTACCCACTCTGGTGGTCACTTGGACACGTTCTGAGACATTTCACGAAATAAGGGTTAACCGCTTTTAGGTATATCGAATAAATTGAGGAAAACGGGAATGAACACGCTGACGAACATTTCGTAAGAGGCTCGAGGGTTTCAAGGGTTTGGGCGGTGGGTAGGGGGGGGGGGAGAGGGGGGGAGGCGATACACAGCTCTGTTTTCGATGAGGCAAGCACCGAGAAGGAAGTGCAGACAAGTTTTGCCGGGGGAGCCAGTTGAGTAAGGGGTTGGAAAAGAAATGCTACGGAGATAAGGGTGGGAGTGAAAAATAAAATGGCAGGGAATTTCGCCTTCTCAGACTGGCAGTATACACAAAAGACAGTGAGAACCGCAGAGATGCGCCTGCAGTGTGATACATCCGCAGGAAATCGTACCGCCTGTCTTCTCAGCGTGCATACACGCCCCCCCCCCTTTCTACCGCCCCCCTCCCCCTCCCCCTCCCCCCTGGCTTACTACCGAGTGTTGTGTTGATTTGGAGAGGAAAAACATGAATAAAAAAATAATACATATATAACAGCTATACACGCTCCGCTGATCAGCGTATACATTGGGCAATTTTTTTTTCTCCCCCATCGAAAAGGAAAACTATTCTGGAGCATATGAATGAGCCCCGGTACCCTCTTTTACAAAATTCGTGCAATCTCGAACTCGGATATTGGCCTGATGAAATGCAATTGCGAGGGCACAAGGTCCAGGGATGGGTGGAGTTGGGTAAAAAAGTAGTTTTATACCAGTTGAAAATTCTCCGTAAGGCACCCCACCCCACCCATCCCCCTCGCCACCCTCTATCCTCACTCCAGCCTGTACTCAGCGGCGGTATTCCAGGGAATTATTTTGGTCACGTGGAATGCGCGTGACTCGAGTGGAATGCCCCGTTTCACATCCTTATCTTGCGAGCCAACCTCTTCCTCTCTTACCCTTCAGTAAGGATGAGAACTAAAGGGAGGGTTTTGCTGGGTATACGATACTTATAACGACGACGAACGTGTGTATTTTTTTTTTTCGTTATCCACCCCCCCCCCCTCCCCCTTTCCGCCCACCCCCAAGACATGACTGCGAGCACAACCGTTTTGCTCTATGCCAAATTCGATCAGGCTCGTGACTACTTTGGGACACTCCGCGGAACACTGGACCACTTCTGTGCGTATTTTGCGGCCATTTAAAAATTCATGAGGATAAATAGTGCTTGTGAAATTTTTCGGCAATTTTCCGGGCCGGGGCTCAAGGTGTTCAATCTGTAAATCGGGAGTAAAGGGGGCTGGAAATTTATAGTGTACATTTATTAGGTTGTTCAGGATCGTTTCCAGAATTTTTAGAACTTGTTTAGAAAGTCGGATAAGTGCATTTAGATTTTACCGCAATCTCTACAGAGTAGCTCAAAGGGAAAGGGATATAGGAAATAATTTCTGAAAATTTTTTTTGCAGAGGAAAATACGTTCTACAAAAAATATTATAAACCGCCGGCATGACGTCCTTTTTTCAAATTTATTTTCCAAGGATATCCTGGATTTTTGTACGTGAATTTATTACATCCAAAATCCTGGATTCATACGCGGTATGTTCTTCAGACACTGAGGGAAAAATATACTTCGGCCCAATATTACCATGTTTCAGAGAAATAGATATTTATAAAAAAATGAATTTTATTGTTTTAGTGAAACCCAAGTGACATTAATTAACTACCAATGATGTTAATCATATAACTCTACGTGATACTTATGAGACAGAGGATCTTAGGTGAATTTGTACAGTAATAATTACGAATCCCGAATTAATTAATTTTTTATTTTCAAATTAATAAAAATAATGTTCAACCCAGGTCAGTTGTCATATAATTGTTTGGAGTTAAGCGATTCACATGATTACATTTAATTGTAATTGTCAGAGATTAAATGCAACGACGAAATTTCATTTTTTAGGAATGCCTATTACTCTGAAAAATGAAATTGTTGGGCCGAAGTATATTTTTCCCTCAGTGGATGATAAAAAAATTGGATTTTATTTTCATGTAAAAAATATACGCGAAATACCTTTCGAGAAGTAACGTATTGATACTCGGAAAAACTGGAGAGGCCTACTCTGATTTTGAAACTCGAGTGGTATGCGGATGATTATTTGCCCATGTAAATTTAGATGGAGTGGATTGCAGCATAGACCCAGATTTATCTATGGGTTTCAACAAGAGGTCCATTCCACTGAAAACTTTTGTTTTTCATGTATAAGCGACTTGATAAATTATCGGAATAATTGTTAAAAATCATCAGCTGAATTTCGTGGAGGTGCACACAACAGCATCGATTCTTTAAATTCGTACTCTGGCTGACATTTGAAAAAGAAAATTAATCAATCAAGCCATGGGAATTTACGCATGAATATTTCGGAACGAATTTGTGTGTGTGTATGTATGTGTGTGTATGTGTGTGTGTGTATGTGTGTGCGGTTGTGTGTGCTTGTATAGATGTGTGAAAATCACATACACACAAACATACACACACACACACACACACACATACATAGGGGAGGCGGGTATTGTACCGATAGGCTAAGGGAAACCATAGATATTTCCAACTTCTAACTCAAATAAGCGCCAATGAACTATTGAATTAGTTTCATTGAGCCCTTTTCTACAATATATTGCAAAACCAAGAATTGTTTAGCACTCAAAATATTTAAATATGCAATGTATTAAAAATTTACGATTTATCGGTACTGCGCGCAGTGGTGTGGTATACCGATAATGCCGTTTTTAGTACCGATAAGTTGGTAATTTCTCTGGTTAGCCGCTTCTCCCACGAGGTGTTTAATAAATAATGTTTTGTCAACTGTGTTCATCACTTAATCATATTAAATACAAAAAGACTAATGCATTTATTTTTAAAATAATGATTAGAATCTTTGGTAACCTTACTTTAATTTGCCCGGCCCGCCCGGCCGCGCACTCATTCACCGGTCTCAGCGGCCACTCGACCGGCAGTACTACACACCGAGCTATCGGTACATCACACACTGACATATCGGACCTACACACACACGCGGACTGTTGATAAATAATGAATAATTAATTCACCGGCAGAGATTTCACAAAAAAGTGGAGGCCCAACGATAGATTAATGAATTGCGCGTTGACATTTCATAATTTTTTGCCAATTGGTAGTGACTAAAAATGTTAAAAAGCTTAAATTCTAGACGCAAATTCTTACATCGAAATCACGTCAAATGTGCTGGCCCATATTTTATCGGTTTTGAACGAATATAATTTTGAAATTACATGCTTCCAGTTGCGCAAAAAAAAAAATTTGTTTTGCCTGCTAGTAATTGTAAACGGTGGTTTAATCCAATATCGGTCCAAACAGCCTACCGGTACAATGGCCGCCTCCCCTACATCTTGTTAAAAATACTGTTAAATGAGCAGAAATGTCATGAAACTTGGAGATATATTGAGAAATCCAAAATTAGTTAGAAGTTAAAAATATAATTTCAGTTGCACTTTCTTCCATGTGGAATTACACCAAGTGTAGATATGTCACCAAAGAGTTAATTCACACATATGAGGAATTCCCTCATCCCGGAAATTCTTTTTCCACTCCACACCGAAATTATTGTAAAAGAATTCTTGTGGTGAGAAATTCCTTCATGCAAATTTCCACATTGACAAATTAGCCGAGGCTCCAATGCTCGGTCACTATCGCAGATCGGTAAGTGCATGCTGGCACTCCAAAGTCCAATGAACAGAATGAGAAAGGGGGATATAGACGATGCGCCGAGGACAGGCATTTCATCTCTTCATTAATTTCCTCACAAAAGATGAGAGTAGTTTCGCCTTCAAAGGGCATTGAAAAGTTGGCTAGAGAGGGTGGGGGGGGGGGGGGTGAAAAATTGAATGGAGAAAAGATAATGGAGGAAATTTGATTAAGGGAATTTCGTATTCATAATAATATGCCTTAGCTCAAGAGCCATCCGCATGATACGGAATTTTTCATGTACAATAGATGAAAGAGTCATGAGACGCGCGAGAGAAGTTGACGAGGAATCTAATTTTTTTTTTTCCTCCCCCGAGTAAAATCGCGCGGCAGAAATTGAGAACAAAATTTTTTACAGGCACTTGCGATTGGAGAAAAGGATTTTTACTTCCTCCGGTGCTTCCTGTTCTTCATGTTTGAGTGGTGCGAGGGCTCAAGTACGCTAGAGGCATGCCAAAGAGGAGAGAATGGAGGACGCTGGTTCAAATCCCGAATGGAGCATCATTTGTTCTGGACCACTCTTGTAATTCGATATTGCACTATATACCCGGGAAAAAAATAAATGTGAGGGTGCTGTGTGTGTGCGTCATTTTCTGATTAAAGAGTTGAGTGAATTAATGGTTTGGAAGAATGTTTATCCCTTTTGATTCCTGATAAAGTTCATCATATTTGTTCGCAATCCTGACTCTTGATAATGATCCTCCACAAATTCCATATTGGTGCAGTGGGTCAAGTTCCCCGTCAAATTCACACCCGATGTTATCTCATCGGTCTCCATCCCCATAAGTTAGCTATGGTCGCTGCGCAGCAAGCTGCCGACAGGTAGGGCGCGCTCATCCACGACCTGAGCCCAAGTGTTCAGTTGATCTGAAATATTTTGTTCCAGACATTCACTCAAGTACGGTCTAGGCTGAATGGATCGGTTCGGTGACGGACTGATAACATCCACCCGAAAAAAATCATCTACTCCACAGCTACGTCATTATCACCAACTAACCTAAGATTCGTAACACCCGGGTTCGAATCTCAAGTGGAATAATCTCTCCATTTCAGGCATTCGCGCTATTGGCGAAAACGATTTTTCCTCCCTTTCCGTTTTTTGCCAACTCCTCATGGTGGAGTGGCGCGCGGCCTCAAGTGCGCCGGAGGTATGATAAAGAAGAGGGTATTGTGAAAGAGAGTGGGGAAATTTAATAAAATTGTCGCGTGAAAAGTCGGTGGTCGCATGGATAGTGCAGTGCATTGGCCGCAAGGGAGCGTACTGAATTGGCGTAGAATGGAACGAAATAGAATGGGCAACTATGCGAGAGATGGGTGGCTGGGGGCGGGGGGGGGGGGAGAATAAGGGGTGGAAGTTTGGTGGGGTAATTTGCATTTGCCAGTGAAATCGAGGTCGGTGTTGCCCACGGGGCGTCAGGAACGAGCCTAGAAACGCCACTGCGCTAGTCACTCTCTCATTGCCATATTGGGTGTACTGTGAGGATGACGTTTATATCCGTGGATGCTCTCATTCACCTATTGCTCTGATGCCTCCCCGTTTAGACAGAAAAGTCATTTCAATGCCTTTTTGTTTTGCCAGCTGATTATCCAAGGTTTTTGTTTCCTGTTATACGCTGACCGATATTTGGTCGTCAATGGGAAGCTGTACAATCGTTTAATTTGCACATTTGATGATTTTGGGTGGAAATTCTGTGGAAGGATATAAATTCAGTTTCTCGGGTGATGGTATTTGTATTGGTGTTGGGTACTTATAGGTGATTTGTTTACAAATACATGAACAAGTTGGGCGTCGATTACACTTGCTACAAACGCCCCCCCCCCCCCCCCCCCGCACACACACACACTCACTCACACACCCACCTACCCACCCATTTACACCACCTTCACCCACCCACCCACACACCTACCCATCCACTCAGACCACCCCCACCCACCCATTCACACTCACCCACCCACACCTACACACACACCCACCCCCTCTCACACACACACACCCACCCACCCCCTCTTGTCCACGCATGCGCTAGCCGCATAGACACTCTGGTCTTTCTTTATTCGGCCCAAAATTTCCGAGTACATCTCCGTACCGGTCGGACGAATAATCAGCGCATCCGGTCGGATAGCTGTTTTCTTCTTCGGCTTAGGTTTACTCTGCGTAACTCCTGGGGGGTTTTGGGACGTTGATGCCCAACTTAGTTTTAGACAGCAAGCCCAACATGCAAGCAGTAAGGCAGGTGCGGTGAAGAACCGTAGAGTGTCTGCCTACTATTCTAAAGGTCCCGCGTTCGATTCCCGCTCACTGCAAATATTTTTTCTGAAAAATATTTTCTCACGGACTCCGACCGATGGCAGGAACATTCCGTGTGTGCTATCGGCGTTATCCATGAAGTGAGACCGTGAGCCGGGACCGAACGCGGCCCGTCGCGTGGGGGGGGGGGGGGAGGGAGGGTTCCATCGTAGACGTCCGCCATCGTATCACAGGGGTTTCTGGAGGTTTACCCTGTGATTAGAAATACGATGAGCTGAAATGGCGAAGTCGGCCCCAGCCGCAATGGGTGGGTACTCTGATCCGTAGTATTGCCCATGAAGTAATGCTTACCAGCGGTTACGTGGGTGAATACGAATAGAGAAAGAGTAGAAAAAAAAAAAACCCATACCCACCTGCACCACCCACATGCACGGCCCCACCCTCATTTACACACGCATGCCCACCCACACACGCACACCCAGGCATTCATTCACGTACAGACAACGAAGTGCACACAGAGGCACACCCATACATATATAGACGAACATATGCACACACACACAGATGCACACCTCGTCAAAAACAAATCCGAGCAATGCCAAAGTTCGAGAAAAACTCTATTCCCATTGGGAAATTGTTAATCAATATACCACCCCGATATTCCCAATTCGCCTTCATCATCCACTCCTGCTCCTTCATCTGATTCGCAACGCAACTGTTTACGGTAACTCACGTCTACAAAGTGATCCAATATAATCACCTTGATCAAACTAGTGATGTAATTATTCATTGCTCTCCAACCATAAATCATTGTGTGATTATGGCTGAACGGTTGCACATAAAACTAACATTTTGCTGAGAAGGGCTAAGTCAAGACAGTGCAGGTAATGAGCTTGCAATTGATGTAGCAGGTCATTGAGTCTTCCACCCACTTGATTTTCCCCTTTGAATCCTAATCTGTTTGGACTCCTGATGGAGGTCCACAGTCGTTGGTACAATACTACCCATTCACAGTGATTTCACATTCATTTATGAATAATAACTTTACATGCAGTCCAATGTATTACCACAAACATTGGTTTCACCCTGTACTTGATTCACTTTCCCCTCATTTTCCTCTTCCCCAGGTCCAGATATCGGTTGGTTACGGAGCGCTAACGTTCCTACACCGGCCAACTTAATCCCAAATTGAGCTTTACTATGGAGCAGAGACCGGACAAGGTGATAGGTAACAATGAGAGTGAGAGGGATAGCGACACACAATTTGAGGGGCCGGGGGGGGGGTGGAGTACCAGCCAGAGGGAGTAACACGGTAGTTCAGCTTTACGTAGATGGCAATGTTCCGTGGTGGAGTGTATAATGCCCCCAGCGTTTGCTGAATCGGGTACCTTCAGATCTTCAGAATCCCTACTTCCTCGAGACGATCTATAGAGGGTAATATAAACCCTGAATCCTCAGGCAACCCCTCCGACCCTCTTTGTCCAACGCAAATGATGTACAAAAAGAGGATTCGGGATTTGGGTTGTAAAGTGGGTGATGCCCACGGTCAAATCTGGTCAGATTTTCAGGGCAAAAAGCAGGAGTAATAGTCATATATATAGGTCTGTTATATGTGTATAGGTGTATAGCTATAGCAAGGGTACATAGAAGGGTGGATTGAGAGCCGGGAAAACCCCTCGATATTAAAAGAATTTGGGTCATTTTGTATATACAGTATGAAGGTTTTGGGAACATACTCTTCATGTGGGATCAACGCTGTCACTGGGGAGTTTGCCAGTGGACGTGAGCTACTGAGGTGTTTTGTAATAATTGCTGGGGCGATATGAGGTAAATGATCCACGTACTTGACCCTGTCTCAGTAGTGCAGCGGAGCCAAGGAAAATAAGCAGGTGGTCTTTCCATAGAGTGAGCAATCCAGTTGCGGAGCACTTAAGGGTGTGCCAGACTTTAGGAAATTCTAACAGGAAAACTGGGCAGAGGAACGTTTTGAGGAAGAATTTGGTGGACTTGGAATTGGATATGTACGCCTGCTCTGGTACGGTTTCAATATTTTGATCAGTGCTCGGTTGATTAACATGTGAGAGGTTATGATCCGCAACGTTGACATTGATTGCTTTTGCCCTGGCCCGATGATCCCTCATACGTTCGGCCGCACGTTTGCCTACTGTTTTTGGTTTCTTTGGTTTTAAAGCATTCTTTTCACGTAAACGATCACGATATTCTTTGCAACGTTCTGCATTGGTTTTCCCCATAATTGACACTAGCAATACACTCGGTTCACGTGCTTCTCCCCACTCCGCTACAGCGCCATGTAGCATGTCGGAATTTTCGTAACGCCCCCTCCACCACTCGCGTTTCACCCCTTCCCTTCAAAACGTTGCATCGAATTTTGTGTTACACGCCATAAGAAGTTTCCCTTCAAAAATTGTGCCGGAAAAAATTACGTCAACGAATACATTAGATAAATTGAGGGATGGAAATTGGTCATTTTTTGAAACATGAGTTTGATTTTTTTTTTGATCGGCCATCAAGACAGCCAATACTGTATTTATAACGGAATCTCGTCGCGGAGCGGTGAACTACACTGAAATAGTTGCGTTATATGGAGCGACATATCATCGAAATTTCCTAGAGAAAATTCACGATAAATTCACCAGCTGTCCAAGAAATCAAGCGCCAATCACTTGCAACCTGACAATTCCCATGCTGCAAGCGAGCTCCTGTCACTCCCTTTGGAGGAAAAAATTAATGGACAATTACAGAATTAGGGGGAAAGTTGGAAAAACACTCGACGTAGTGTCGGAAAAATTATAGTTGCGAGGTAACAATTTACAGGGGACACGTCAATATCAATCGGGGAATCGTCAAGTGCATCCTGAAGAGCTTCAGCAAATTGACTAGGTCTGAAACAATCAGATCGGACCATGAAACATAGTTTCATGGGATATGAGACGATGATGGTTCGTACATTTTCAACATAAAAAATCGAATCGTCACTTCGAGGTGATTCTGCTGGATTTTGAATAAATTCCCGCCAATATTATAAGTACTTTAACATGTTTATAAGGGCCGTGCCTGCAGGACCAGAAGTGACAGGCGGTTCTTGTTTTTTCATAGTTATTTAACGTCGCTATATTTACACTCCGTTTCCTAGTGCTAATCAACGACGTAGGCTGATGATGTGTTTGTAAACAGGGCGCTTAAAAATAATCTATTTTTTGTCAGATGTGCCTGTTTGTGGGTATGTGATCATTTGTTTGGGTGCACTCGTAAGTGACTCTAGCAATCCCAATTTTTTTTTAAATATCCGTTTCACTGTAGAGCCGGTCTGAAAGGAGAGCATCCCTACAGTGGTTTTGGGGTTACACGTGGAAAGGCACCATTTTACAATTTTACACATGTTTTGCATTTATCTCGTACAGTGAACGGCGTAAAGAAAAGTGGTTATGAACTTTTTTGTTACCAATTTAATTCTCGATGTAAAAGATAATATAATGTTTTCATGTATCTCGTATTGTTCGGCAGTTATCACGAGGAGAAGTTGACAATCTACAATCTCACAAATTTCGAAACATCCCTGAAAAAAATTGTCCGGTGTAGCTGTGTGTGTGTGTGCGTGTTTGTGTGTGTGTGTGTGTGCGTATGTGTATGTGTGTCTGTGGGGTGGGTGGGTGTGGGGTGGGTGGGTGGGTGTAGGGCGGGTGGGTGTGGGGCGGGTGGGTGTGGGGCGGGTGGGTGGGTGGGTGTGGGGCGGGTGGGTGGGTGTGGGGCGGGTGGGTGGGTGTGGGATGGGTGGGTGGGTGAGTGGGTGGGTGGGTGGATGGGTGAGTGGGTGGGTGGGTGGGTGGGTGTGGGGCGGGTGGGTGGGTGGGTCGGTGTGGAAAAAAAATGTGCAAACTTCCTCTTTTCTTGCCTCAAAAATTTTTTTTTTAATTTTTCTCCTCTGTCCTCATTATACCAAGCATAACAATTTTTCTAGGCCATTTTTTTTTTCATCCGTACCCTTTATGCAATTTAGGGCGCTCTTTGGCAGATTCTAGCGATTAAATGAACTGAGTAATTGAGGTTAATGACACTCTCATTTATTCCCAAAGCTATTTTTCCATTGTTTGACTAAATTAAAGAAAATCTTGTTGGGAACTCGTCCATTTTCAGTTGTTGCTTGGAAATTAGACCATGTATATATAGCATACGCCACAGCAACATGGAGTAGGGGCGGACGTCATGCGTGAAACGCGTGGGAATTGTTTGCGGGTTTTAAATGAGAAGAGTGAAAGAAGTATTCCACAGAAATGCCGGCAGTACATGCAGGGGGAAAAAAGTAGAAATTTTATAGGAAAATCCCAGAAAAAATTATTATTCTTCGCTACGAGTGAGTTATGCAATGAGACGAGTTTAGGAAGTGAAGGAGAATTTTGAAATCTGCCACAATTTCTGCAATGTGAGCCGACAATCCAGGACAAGATTTTTGCTGTCGACAAAAATAATTATAGAAAGGTAAAAATTACGAAACTACGCAACACCTGTTTTTTCGAGTTTTTTTTATTTTCCATAATGTTTTTTTGAACGTCACGTCGAGAAGTATCATTGGTATAGCGAGAACATGTATTGGCATATTTGTAATTGTTTGATGCAGATAACATCAGCTATGACATATACGCAATGACCAGAATCATGTCCATGATTACAATTCGCACCAGTAGCAAATGTTCCTTTTCATTTGCCCGAATTTTGCAAGCTCATTTAATGAAATTGAAGCACATATTTAAAAAACATTAATGGTATAATGAGAAATGAAAAATACGATACTCGATGGTATTGCAGTAATAACATTCGGACCGACGCCCGCTGGTTTTTAATTAAGGCTTTTATCGACGTTATTCGGGTCTATTGTCGAATTTTGGGAGTCGCAATGTGGTTTTCGAGAAGTGTGAATTTGTAATGAATTTTTTCAAATTTTTTCAATTCCTTCAAAATTTTTAAATTCCTCAATATTTTTAAATTTGTTAAACTTTTCAAATTTTTCAAATTTGTCAAATTTTTCAAATTTTTCAAATTTGTCAAATTTGTCAAATTTGTCAAATTTGTCAAATTTGTCAAATTTGTCAAATTTTTCAAATTTTTCAAATTTTTCAAATTTTTCCAAATTTTTCAAGTTTTTCAAATTTTTCAAATTTTTCAAATTTTTCAAATTTTTCAAATCTTTAATTTTTTTCAATATTTTCAATTTTGCAAATCTTTTAAATTGCTCAGAATTTCTACCCTATCTCAAAAATGTGTTCTTTAAATCTTCAATATCTTCCAATTGGAGGAGACCAGGTGGTACGCGGCTTCGCACAAATTAGCGAATCAAGAGATAGAGCGACAGAGAAACGGAGATGGACATATAGTCAGAATAGAGACCAGTGCGGCGAAGATAATGTCGTTTATTTTCTGAATTATTCGATGTTTTCACATTCTTGACATCTTTACATGTTTCAAGATTTTTTTATATTTTCAAAATTCTTCGAAGTTTTCACACTTCCAAATCATTATAAATTCATTGTTCAACAATTTCAAATGAAATTTGACCCTCTGTCCGATAAAACTCAACTCGGAACTTTGGATGTGTGTGGGCGGAGGAGCCACCCTTCCCACCTACACCTCCCACCCACCCACCTATACCTCCCACCCGCCCACCCACCTACCTTCCCACCCCACCCCTCTCCATCCCACCCCACCCACCTTCCCACCCCACCCACTTCCCCTTACCCACCCCACCCTCCTTCCCTCCCCACCCACCTTCCCGCCTCACTCCAACCCCCAGAAATCCTTTTTGGCAATTCTTCCATTGCTGCCGATTACACCAAACCAGATGGCACGGGGCATTGTGTAAGCGAGAGAATCAAATGAGAGCCAGAGTGAGAGAGCTAAAGACAAAAGAGTGAACATTGCGGGGAAAATAATTGCATCGATAGTCTCTCCGCAACGCGTTGGAATAATAAGCGCACACTGGGATTACTCGCTCGCATTCTGTTCCCAGGGGCATGATCCCTGGGTTCTGGCACCACCGCGTCGTATATATAAACTCTCATGTAGCTAGTTCTCGGCACGACCCTCTTGACTTTCTCCCTCTCTCTCTCGCTCTCCCTCACTCTATCTCCCAATCTCCTCCTCCCTTCCGACCCCGTAAAACCGACAACCGCGCTCGGTGAATACCCGTTGAGCGCGAAAAAGTCCGCTTTTGATTATTATTATCGTGTGAATCTAGGAGTAATTATTTCCGTTGGTGGTAAATGTTTCCTGTGTCGCATTAATTCATCCATATCTATATGGATAGCAGTCCACACAGATAGGCCAACTTGGCTCTTGTAGCTTGGAGTAATGTTTGTTATACATGCGTATTCCTCTCTTTCATCTCTCAGGTAAGTCACCCCTTCGTACAGTTATTGAAGTCAGGATTTTGGAATTTAAGCATAAGTATTAGTTTTCTGATAAGAGAAGTTAGTGTAATTACTTGTGTAAGCTGAAGTCAATGTGAAACCACATGCATACACTTCAAAGTGTCTACAAGGGCTCGCGCTGTGTATGTTTGTGTGTATGTGTGTGGCACAAGTGAAGGATATTTATCTTAGTTTATCTCATCGATATACATGGTAATTGTCACACCCACCCACCACCCACTGCCCATCCACGTGCATTCGAATAGGGAAATAGTAAGGTGAAAACAAACACACACAAGGCTTGGGAGTGGATTCTGTTGGTGAATACGAATGGGGAGTGGAGAACACAGAAACATGCACACACACACACACACACACACTTATCCACACAAACACTTTTTTTTTAAATGAGGCAAATTTTGCATTTTCAAAATTGTGAAAAATCAAATAAATTTTATGTTTTGGCGAATGAAAACATTTTTTTGAAAATCTGAACTATCGATTTTTTGAGCGTGCAGAATTGTCAAAAATACGATAGAATTTTTTCGAGTTTTGAGAAATTTTTCAAAAATTTCTAATACTTTTTTGATATTTCATAAAAAGTTTATTTGGCAGATTCACTTTCATCGCGCCTAAGTGCAGCGCTCACAAATTTTATAAAAATAACTGATTCTTCCTATGCGTTCCACTTTGTGCTAAACTACTTGAGCACACGCCGTCTCCGGCAAACAAATTTCACTATAACTTTTCTCTTCTCCACGGAGTGAGATTGATAAGGCGAGTTTAATGACTCGCGGTGAGAAGGGCGAAATGGAGCGATTTTATTACAAAATCTCGCCCTCAACTTTCAAAATGAAAGAATACCATTTTTCACTGACGCCAGTCTCGTTGAGCTCTTTAGTCGCATGGTTAAATTTATATGTTAATCAGCTGTTTCCAGTGTGGGAGTCGTGTACAGAGGGATGCTGCGGTTACAGAAATAACACACAAATACCCATTGTGGTAGGTCACTTTTAGTAATGAAGCGATCATCTCTTCCATTCCACAAATTTGTACATTTTGAACTGTATTTACAGAAATTTTTATTTTTCCCATAAGAGGCCGCGTTAATTGAGAAGTTTGATAATTAATAACTACTAAACCGTGTTGTGAATCAATCTCAAATTTCATACAGGCATCTGTTATCGCTTCAAAAACATTATGTCAAAATTTCAAGCAATTCGTACATCTTCGCCAATATAGGTGAAATATCCTTAATTCTAGAAGCCTTCTTCCCCAAACTTAATGTTTGAAAAAGAACAATATCTGTTAGAAAGTGACATAGATAGAGAGCAAAATTTGCTTCGCCTAGAAAATTTTGCAGTTAAAATTTGTTTGTGCTATAGCGGATAAATAACTATACTTTTCTTAAAAAATCAATAATCGCTGGACGTGAAAATCATTAAGTGCAGGTAGTTGTCATCTCATTAATTATAACCGCTAAAATTACGGCTAATTATGGCTTATCTCCAGCAAACAGTCGGATAATACGAACAACATTATACTTCCTTAACAAATCGATTTCTATACAATTTCATTACATTAAACTGACTAATTAATTATTTTCGGTTGGCGGAACAAAGTTTACCTCGCTAAACCGGATATTTCCAGCTCATTAGACTTTCTGTAATGAAACTTTCATTTTACAATGGATTTCCATGGACATATATATCTGGCGAAAATATGTGAGATATGTACCGCATATAGGTAATAGATTTCACATAGGAATGTTTTCATCAAAATATGGATTGTCGATAGATGCCCACCCGTATACCACCCTATCATTGACGGATATTCAAACCTCTGAGATGTGATACGATATAACAGAACCTAATATAAGATAATATAGTATGAACGGAATGTTCATACGATGCTCGACGGCACATATCATTAATGTGTGTGTGTGTGTGTGTGTGTGTGTGTATGCTTGTGCGTTTGTGTGTGTGAGATGGGTGTGCGTAGGTGGGTGGTTGTGGGTGAATGGGTGGCTAGGTAGGTGGGCGAGGGTAGGTAGGTAGGTGGGTGGGTGGGTGATTGGGTAGGTGGGTGGGTGGATAGGTAGGTAGATGGATGGGTGGGTGTGGTTAGGTGGATGGGTGGGCGGGTGGGTGGGTGTGGTTAGGTGGATGGGTGGGCAGGTGGGTGGGTGGGTGCGTGTGGATGAGTGTGGGTCGGTAGGTGGGTGTGAGTAGACGGGTGGGTGCGTGGGTGGGTGTAGGTAGGTGGGTAGGTGCATGTGGATGGGTGTGGGTTTGCATGTATGGATGTTGTGATATATCGTTCAATAAAATAAGTATTCACAAGTCATACAAATTCAAATGAATCTGCATTGACGTCTGTATTCATTCAGTTTTCCGTTAAAATTTCCATGATAAGGAATTTGTACCTCTCAGTGGAATGCAAACTGGAATGCTTCACTGGTGTGACGTAAATTAAAAAATGCAGTTCCTTCACATATTCACACACTCTGTAGTCGCTATACTCATGATAATATAGCACTATATATTGTTGGACATACTTCAATCAACTTCAAAAAAGTGGCGCGTAATTATTATTCTACGCACTGTAAAAAAATTTTTGCGAGGCTATCAGTGTGCTTCCAGATTATAAGATTTTCAATCTGCTCCAGACTGTTGGAGTACTCATAAGCCATTACCGACAAAGTGCGCCCTTTTCACTTGTACCACTTTATATTTAAAAAAAATTCAAAATACGATGGATGTCGTTCAAATATCATTTATAGTACGTCCCTTTCCAATAATCGAAGATTTTTCAAAATTTTTCATGAAAACAAACGGATTTCAGAATTGTGACTTCCAACAGCCAAATGTAGAACAGAACTTCAATGAATATTTTTTTTCTGGTAATGTGTACACTGTGACGTCATTGACACTCAAAATCTCAAATCCATCTCAATAAATTCGATTACATAACTTCCGATTGATCGGAGAATTACGAATCTGCCCAGCTCCGAAACTCGGAGCCTTAAAAAAGATAAAATGACGTTTAATCGCGAAAGAGCGTCAAACGCACTTACTGTTATAATGTTCCAAAGTGGACTTGTGCAATTTTCTCTACAATACTAGGTCAAGTTAACGCCCGCCAACTTTGCAAAAATGCAGATTTTAATGGTCAAGTACTGCCATAAAAACCACCGAAATTATCCGACATCGACCACCATGAATACTTCGGGTGCCCGCAGCATCGTCAAGCCGAAAACTGGAACTGGTCCGTTTTCACCGCACCTCATTTCCCCACATGGCCAAAATGTAGTGAATCCTCAGACCACGACATTAATCATGAAATTTCCCGGTGTCCGCTCCATGATACCGAAAGAGCAACAGTTTTTCACTGCCTAAATCAGCCGAAATGGCAAAGACAGTTCCCGGCGACCAGACCGTCCCAGAAACATTAATGATAATCAGCGAATTTCGGAGAAAGATGTAAAATTAGAATTTGGAACCACACGACTGAATTATAGTGCCAAGGGCGCATGAAGAAGCCACAATTGAGCTGGATATTTTCCCAAAGCTGAAGTCCTCCTTAATAACACCCAATGACATTCAGACCTTCAGTCTTAATTCCTCCCTCCCACCCACCCCCCCCCCTCGACCCACCCATTACCTGGCCTAACCAATATTATTTAGTTTAAGACATTCTCTTGGCGTAAATGTGTATCGTACGGGAATGCGAGTAGCAAAGGAAGTGAAGCAGTTACCGAAATAACACCCAAATGCTCAATTGTGGTAGGTCACACATTGCATTGCTATCCAGTGAAATTCCCGTGAAAAACGCCACCCTTTTCATTGCATCTGTTTGAAAATGAGCATTCGCATTATAATGCATGACTTCACAATCAATCCCAAGGTTTAATCGTGCAAACTGGTCATCTCCCCCCCCCCCCCCCCCCCCCCCCCCTCGCCACCCACCCACCCACCAAATGCCAACTGCAGTTATATAGCGTTAAATCTGTGCGCGCGGCGTTCGCTCCTTGCCGATTGGATTTCAACCGAATATTTTGGTAAATGCTAGGTGGAATATTCAAAATTTTGTGCGGTGATACGTCGATCTTTTCCGGAGCAATATATATATAGAATTTCCACGAATAGTGGGTCTGGCAATGGGGATCAAATATATCGGTGATGCCTAGTTTCACTGGTATGCTTTTTTTATCCACCCCCAATTTACTTCACTCGTCGCGGTGATAAATTGTTTACACAGAGATGTATATATATATATATATGTATTTTTTTTTCGCTTTATGAATGCACTTCTTCATGGGATTGACAATTTCACTAGAACCTTAATCAGCTACTGATGCATATTTACCACTTACCATTGACACAAATTGCCAGAAAAATCTGTCCAAGTACGAGATGAATAAGTGAATTGGCCATTGTACAGCATCCACTGGACCAACTCACAATGAGGATCTCTTATATTTCTTCAAAGAAAAAAAAAAAAGAAAAAAAAAGCACAATTAGCTATATGATCCTCTTGAGACGCTAAAGCACTGGGGACTAGGTTTCCACCCCACAAAACATGTGCTCAGGAAATTAAGAATTCTCAGGTGTTATTCAATGGACCTGTACTTCACAAGTGCATATATATGTCACACATAGCTCGACATTTATCCGGTTTTATCGAGCATTTGGATGAACTCGGCACGGTGGCACACATTAATCACTAAACAAATACTTAAATAATTTAACAAGGCGATAAAAAATTAATCGTTAAACATTCTCAATGTTTATCACTAAAAAAAAAACCAACAACAAGCGGCAAATGTAACTGAAGGATCCTTGTAATAAATTGTCCGTAGGTGGGAAAAAAACAACTTATTCGTAAGAGATGTTTCGTTAACGGGTGTTATTTGCATGAATTTTATACAGAGTGGTACAAAGCGACCAGTCGGGGTATAGACCCGCGGGCGACTGGCTAACACGGCTAACGTTGAAAGTGCGCTTGCCTCCCCGAAACTGTAAGGTTCGGTGGAATTGCCGGCGCGCACCTGTCGTACCGTGGGTCGTTGCGCATGCTTCCGTAGAACACGCAACTGTATACATATATATATATCTGTCTTACTCATACCACCCAGTAGAATTGAGTTTAGAATGAAAAAACAGATCACAATAAATATATATATATATATATAGTACGAGGGGGGGGGGGTGGAAGGAGGAAGATACGAATGAAGGGGAGGCGAAGTTGGATTATGCCTACAGCCTATAACACGCAGGTATATTAAAGGAACATAGTCGTTTCCGCCAAGGGGGGGCCTCTGGTCTGAGGATTATCAAAGGAATCCTCGAAGGAGGCTTTATTCGATAGCTTTTTGCACCTCATGAAAATGTTGTAGACCCCCAGAGTGCATCTTCAAGGAGGCTGAATTAAATAACCTTGCGTTAACCGGCTATTACTGGCAAGTAAGGTGTATAAATACACTTGATAAAAAATGCCATTCATCAAATTTCGATGGGGTCGAACGGAATGGGTTGGGATTAAATTTAGAGTCGAATGGAATTCTAGGTTTCAGCAGGGACCTTCATCACGGCTAATGGAGTTGCGGTCATTTCGCTGGATGATGAATTTAGCACAGGGTCCAGTTGAGACCATTGACGGTTCTGACCAACACGGCCTATGCGTTCGTTGAAATTGTGGTAAACTTTAGAATGAACCAACATCAAAGTGGTGCTTCTGATTGTCGATCACAGATCCAAATATGGGATATAGCTATCAGAAATTGCTGATCCTCCTGGAGATGAGCCACTAGCGTCACCATACAACTGATCAACCAAATATGTCATAATAAACCTCTAGGCAGCTATGACTCGAAACAGCAAGTCCATAAACCAATATAAACCCTCGTCGAAAGGCTTGTAAGTGAGGTGGAAAGACTACCTTGTTAACCACCTGATTCAAGTAGGACGAGGGGGATTCTCTCCTGGATGGGGCTTGTGCTGGAACGAGTCCGCTCAAGTGATATGTATGTATACAGCGTGTACGAGATGAGGGAGAGAGAGGGGGGGAAGAGGGAGAGAGAGAGAGACATGTATGTTTGCAAATCCTGCGCTTTCCACTGGTCTGCGTAGATACATCCAGCATTGTTACCCGGTGAATCCTTACTTAGAATGATAGCAGAGTGCTTCAGTCGGGTTTTTTATCATGCACATACGTTCGTGAGTATTCCGTATTATATTTCCTCCATTCGAGCTGATTTAATTAAGGTTGCCAATGAAAGAGATATGGATTGATTAAGTTCAATACTCTGATTATACGAGGCGGAGTGAGGCAGAGGGATGGAGGTGGGGGGAGAGGGATGGAGGTGGGGGGAGAGGGATGGAGGTGGGGGGAGAGGGATCGGGGTGGGAGGAGGGATCGGGATGGGGGGAGGGTGTGGGGGGGGAGTAATGATAATCAAATAGGGTTGGAAGGAGAAGATGATCGATAAACTTGAGTGTTCCCAGACTTTCAAATCATTCCAAGCTCTTACTAGCTCTTTCGCGCATCCATCCCTTTGAATTGAGCCGGTTAATGGTGAGGATGGAGTCTTTAAGACTATTAAGGTGACACCAACACCCAGGCGTGTGTTCTAAGTTACATAACCGCCAAAAACTTGTAAGTTTGATGGATGTAAAATGGTGATGGAGAACATTCATGCTCAACTCATATGACTTTGGCAAATGTAGTACTTTTTACGGATATTTTTCATTGTCCGCAATTGCGTAATTATGCAATTATTTTACGTAATGATAGAATTGATCAGTTGTATTGCGGTGTTAAAGAGAGGATTATACCTTTTTGTTTTTTTGCTGAAGAATTGGTTATTGAATATGAAGTTCACAGGTGTGCACACACACACACACACACACACAAAAGTCGGGGCTTTAGCGTAGTGGTAGAGTATCTGCTTACTACTCCGAAGGTCCTAAGTTCGCGCCCGGCCGCCGGAGAATATTTTTTCAAAATATTTTCTCATGAGCTATATTGTCCCATGACTAGTGCAAATCTGGATGAAATAGTTTCACTTGGAATTGGCTGGACACAATATATTGTGGAGAATAACTTTTCGACTATACTCCAGTGCTGACGCTTTTCTTCGTAATTTCGATGGAATGTATGTAAAAAATTCTGCTTTATTGAAGGTGCTTTCTCATAGGAATGTGTATATGTTGACATGAATGCTGTGATTGAAATGTTTTTCTGCCGTTATAACCTGGCATTTCGTTGTGTTTCATTTGCTGTCAATCTTGTTTGATAGCGCTATGGACACTCCCAGGTGCATCTATATCTGTATATATTTTCATGTATACGCACGCACATAAATATCTTAAGGTTGCCGGAAATTGATTCTATTTGAAAGGTTACACTATCATTCTGCGTCGGGATCTAGCCTGAATACTAGCGCATTTGAGGTAATGTTTGTGCCTTTAGCACTTCTGATTGATTCTTGAGCAATCTTCAATGTCAGTTGCATGTATACCTATACATTGGTTCTCCAGTTATGAGCTTGCGTACAAGATTTTTTAAATCTATGCCTGCCTTGTGATCAGCTCCAAGTTTCGTCGGCTTCCTTCATGGTTGACTTATTGACATCAGTGTGGCTGAGTGAGCTCAGCGCTGAAGTTTCCAAGCTCAAATCCCAGTGGGGACCAGGTCTTTTTGAGACTTTGCGGCAAGGTGATTATGTGTCATTTAGGAACTGGCTGGATCAACATTTATTTTCTGTGGTTTCATACCTCACATTATGTGTGTGTGTGTGTGTGTGTGTGTGTGTGGGGTCGGTGTGTGTGTTTAGGGTGGATGTGTGTGTGGGGTGGGTGGGTGGATGGGGCGAGTGGGTGGGTGGATGGATGGGGCGGGTGGGTGGGCGGGTGGATGGATGGGGCGGGTGGGTGGGCGGGTGGATGGATGGGGCGGGTGGGTGGGCAGATGAGTGGGCGGGGTGGGTGAGTGGGTGGGGTGGGTGGATGGGGGGGTGGGTGGGATGGGTGTGTGCGTGGTGTGTCTGTGTGTGAGTGTGTGTGGATGGATGGGGCGGGTGGGTGGGCAGATGAGTGGGCGGGGTGGGTGAGTGGGTGGGGTGGGTGGATGGGGGGGTGGGTGGGATGGGTGTGTGCGTGGTGTGTCTGTGTGTGTGTGTGTGTGTGTGTGAAATCTGTTCCCGACTGTTCTGACGTCATTCAATGTACCACTCCGTCATACAGTACGCAATCGTGTATGCCAATAAAACCTAACAACCGCCATCAAATTTAGTGCTAAGTACTTATCCGACAATGCACTTATCAAAAAAAATTCTGTTATCCCAATCAACTAAATCATTCATGAACCTACCTTGTACTATTACTACAGTTTCAGTAATGACTTATCCCAAGAAGCTTCAGCACAGTCGTCGAGTATACGTCACAATGTTTTTCATTGGATCTGATTGAAGTAATGCAGCCAAATGAAAGAAGTATTGATCGATCAACTGCAATACTCTGATTACACGGAAGGGATAATGATAATCAAATAGCATTGGGAAGTGGAGGATGAACGATAAACTTGAGTATCTACAGACTTCCCAGTCATTGCCGTCTCTTACTGCTTCTTCGGGCGCATCCATTCCTAGGGATTCGACTTGAAAGCTCTCTCTTTTCCAAAAGGAAACTCCGTCAACTTCGAAATGAACCTCGTGCTAGTGGAAGTTTTGGAGGTGGAGAATAGTATTCAGGAAACTAAGGCGAATGAGAGCGTAGTACCTAGAGAATGACACTACACTATCCTGTGAAGCTGTAGCTGTGCATGGGATACCTACCATAAGCAATGGAAGGAGCTACTGGCTGATGTGGGGGGAGGTGGGTGGAGGAGTATGAGCTGAGTTTTAGGGAAACAGAGAGTTGAGATCGCAGAAGCCCATGTGCGGGCTTCCACGCAGCTCAACTTAAAACTATCGTTGTTGCATCCCACTCTCTGTAGACCACCCCCACCCCCCCCCCCCACCCACCCCCTTTTTCCACCCTACACCCTTCGGTTTTCACCCTCCAGAACGTATTACCTCAGCGTTTATTTACGGTAATTATCAAACGGAGCGTAAATCCAAACGTTGAATTATGCATATTTTTTTTTCGTTTACGCATGTACAATTTCGGGAGTATTATACCGGTTGTATTTGTATATGACATGTTCAATTGATAATTGTGAGTATCATTATTAAGTACGGCCGTGTTCAATTGATCATTGTATAAGTATTAAGCGTCAGTGTTTATTTGGACGTATTATTTGTATGGAAAATATTGGGAACGTTGGATGGTTATAGATGATGGGTTGAGCTACTGAAACACGGAAGGTCCGGTAGAGAAATGCCACATATATAGATTTTCCTGCTTTGCCATTCAGCTATTAATGACGATTGACGTTGAGCGCAAAAGGACCCAATGTAGAGGTGAATATGAAGTTAATGGAAGTGGTTGTGCTAACTGCCATTTAATGGATGACTCATCTTCAGATATTCGAGAAGGTGAATGAAGGGTAATCAATATTTAATGTGAAAAGCTTGAAAACTATTTCAGCCTCTTCGGTGGGAGCTGAAGTTACGTGTGAAATGCTGCAAATGAACATTGCTAATATGTACACGTTTTATGACATTTCTGACCATCCTGGCGTTTTCAAGGGAAGCTTCTCATAGCGCGTAACACAACAGTCGATGCAACGTTTTTAAGGGAAGGGGTGCAACGCGAGTGGTGGAGGGGGCGTTACGAAAATTTCGACATGCTACAGGGCACTGTAGCAGAGTGGGGAGAAGAACGTAAACCGAGTGTATTGCTAGTGTCAATTATGGGGAAAACCAATGCAGAACGTTGCAAAGAATATCGTGATCGTTTACTTGAAAAGAATGCTTTAAAACCAAAGACAATAAAAACAGTAGGCAAAAGTGCGGCTGAACGTATGAGGGATCATCGGGCCAGGGCAAAAGAAATCAATGTCAACGTTGATGATCATAACCTCTTACATGTGAATCAACCGAGTAATGATCAGAATATTGAAACTGTACCAGAGCATGTCATTTCGAATTTCGTCGGGACAGTTACACGAGTACGTGAAATAAGGCTTAATCATTGGAAGCGTTCACGAAAATACTTTGAATCAAGGTATACAAACATACTCATTGATTGGAAGTATGTAAGGACGTTCTATGGCCCGTTGCTATGGTCCGTCGCTATGACTCGTTGCTATGGTCCGTTGCTATGGCTCGTTGCTAAGGTCCGTTGCTATGGCTCGTTGCTATGGCCCGGTGCTATGGCTATGGCCCGTTGCTATGGATACGGCCCGTTGCCATGGCCTTCAGAGAATGCCATAAGAATCTTCATTTGAAAAAAAAAATTGCGGTGGACAGCCCTTATCGCTAAGCGCGTTCAAGAATAGATAGCAGCCGATTTTCAGACTTACTGAATATGCATGCAAAATTTCGTAAGAACCGGTCAAGCCATTTGGTCAGGAGTATGGGAACGAACATTGTGACACAAGAATTTTATATATTCGATGTATATGCAATACGTGTTTTTTGGATTTTTTTCCAAACTTAGGATATATTGAGGAAATATTCGTTCGACCTCTGGACTCTTGAGCACAATTCTCATTTATTCTCAGAAAGGTCAAGTTTTAAATGAAGTCGCATTTTTTCGAGCTTCAGTGTTGTATCTCTATCGAGCACGTTGAATCCACAATCTTGAGTATCAATTGATGGGGAGATGAGGGTGCATTAGTCATGGTGAGGCAAGGGGAAAATATTTCTCGATCTGTATTTATTTATCCACCATAAGTTACGAGGAGATGGGGTGCGCTTGTATGGGTGTATACGCTTTATCCATGTCGGGAATTTCGCTTGGAGCTGAATGGGAGGAAAGTGACATGAAAGATATGCGGCAACTGATATATTTGTTTTACGGCAACGTCTTACCTACGTGAAGGACTATCTCTGTTGCACCTTGTGTTGAAGCTGTCTAAGAGCTGAGAAACGCCGAATGCCAGTGTGAATATATAGCGAATAGGTGGAATGTGAAAAAGCGTGAATCCGCCGGGAAATGTGGCGTAAATCGAGCGAGAAGGGGTATGTCATTGTAATTATGTTAGATACGCAGAGGTAAATATTGGAAATATTGGAGTCCACGGAGAGAAAATGTTAAAAATTTTGGAATACACCGGGACTTAAGCATGTACGATTCCGTGTTCAATTTTTTGACTGTCGTTTTTTGAAATCGTTGAAGATTTTTAAAACTTTGGAATTTTTGAAATTTCTGAAATTTTTGAAAGTTTTGAAATTTTCGAAATTTTTGAAATTTTTGAAATTTTTGAAATTTTTGAAATTTTTGAAATTTTTGAAATTTTTGAAATTTTTGAAATTTTTGAAATTTTTGAAATTTTTGAAATTTTTGAAATTTTTGAAATTTTTGAAATTTTTGAAATTTTTGAAATTTTTGAAATTTTTGAAATTTTTGAAATTTTTGAAATTTTTGAAATTTTTGAAATTTTTGAAATTTTTGAAATTTTTGAAATTTTTGAAATTTTTGAAATTTTTGAAATTTTTGAAATTTTTGAAATTTTTGAAATTTTTGAAATTTTTGAAGTTTTTAAAATTTTTAAAATTTTTGAAATTTTTGAAATTTTTGAAATTTTTGAAACTTTTGAAATTTTTGAAATTTTTGAAATTTTTGAATTTTTTGAAATTTTTGAAATTTTTGAAATTTTTGAAATTTTTGAAGTTTTTGAAATTTTTGAAATTTTTGAAATTTTTGAAATTTTTGAAATTTTTGAAATTTTTGAAATTTTTGAAATTTTTGAAATTTTTAAAATTTTGAAATTTTTCAAATTTTTCAGAATTTTCAAATTTTTCAAATTTTTCAAATACATCAAATTTTTCAAATACATCAAATTTTCCACATTCTTGAAATTTTTGAAGTACTTAACATTTGTGATATCTCCGAAAATTCGTAAATTTTTGCCATCATCGGCATTTCCGAAAACATTGGGAAAACAAAAAAAAGTTTGCTTGCGCATATCTTCCCAACACAAATTACACGTAAGGTCTAGTTACCATGACCCTCAAAATCCGTAGCATTCCTAGCCCTAGAAAACTCTATGGCAAAAATATTCAATCGATCTTCGGAATCGAGGCCCATCTACAACCGACCTAAATCAAACATTGTAAATTTCCATCAATACTTGTGCCCATGGCCTACCCATCCCTCGTAATCTCTTTTTCGTCACTTCCACTCGTCCACTTCGTGAATACTTAAGATCCGCCGATTGCTACCCAGCAACTTATTCGACTCCAAAGTGACGAACAGAAAAAAGAAACTCCCGAAGAAAATACTCGCAGAACCCATCCAACTTATTGCGAATTGCTAAGTAGAATGAATCAACGATCCTGATCGCCAGTCGGTTGCCCCGTTTGTTTCCAATAGCAAGTGAATTCAGTACCAGACGAGAAGTTTTGCATTTCAACCTACCCCATGAACTGGTAAGCAGCTTAGAAAGAATTGAGGCCACGGAAGCGCTCGGCGCACACTCAGCCGCAGGATTTTCCACAGGATGAACAGTAGACTAAAGGCTCTCGGAAATGCCAAAGAAACCGGAAGTACAAGTACATTGTACGATAGTAGCCAGTTGAAGAAATAAAGCATCAAGAGTGGGCCATTTGCCACTAACATGTGAAAAGTTGATGAATGCAAGAGTAGAGGGCTTAATCATTAGTGAAGTACTAGGAGATGCCTGATACCCTGTGGAGCTAAGTCTCCTGATTAATTCATGGACAAGATGTTACTTAACAAGCTACAAGATGGGAACAATCACTCTGAGGGTTTTTATTTTTTGCCCCTCAAAGAGGAAGATCGAGTTTCACAACTTTCATTTCACCAAGGCAAGAACACGTTTGTTTATGCATGAATGAATCGCAGCGGTGTTGCTTCTCCAACTGCATACAGGGCCATGATAAAGCTACATTAAATTTTTGGCACCCAAAAAAACTTCATTCTCGTATTGAATGGGGGGATAGCATTGCAGAAAAGGATAAAATTGCTGGTTGTCAATTGGAAAAGTTTTCAAGCGAAACGTACCATTTCATCGTCAGCCTCAATTTCTATTCACTTGGACATTTTCAGATGTAAATTGCCGTTGGAATACTTGGATGATGTGAAAATTAATGGAACGTATGGAGTTGGAGCTGAAACCGAGGAGGGGGGGGGGGGGGGAGGGGGGAGATGTGGTGGTAATAGGTTTTTACTGCACATTAGGGGTTACAATCCTCAGAGTTATTAGAGTGATGTTATGTCATGGAACGGTTATATATGGCGGAATACCATTTTTTTTACATCACAACCACCACATGTTTCAGAAAATTATTCGGTAATTTAATTAGCTATATTTCAATTGAGCTTCTATACACCGTGTCCCAGAACTGGTGACATTATTTTTGTGGGTGGAAAGAGGGCAAAATTTGGAGTGAAAAGTTCCTAGTTAGCTTTAATTTAAACAGTTGGGAGTGTTCCAAATTAAACAGTTACATTGCTTTCAGTCAGACAGCCAGTGCCTTCAGTTCCAAGAACGGTTCCAAGTGAACGAACAATGCCAGCAGTTTTACGTAAACGCTCCGTTTCGGCAACTATCTCAGGTGGAATACTTCAGTTCCTGGAAAGTGTTCCAGGGAACAGTTCGAAAAAACCATTCCCGGAAACGGTTCTGGGAAACCGTTCCAGGAAACCGTTCCAGGAAACAGTTCCAAGAAACAGTTCCAGGAAACAGTTCCAGGAAACAGTTCCAGGAAACAGTTCCAGGAAACAGTTCCAGGAAACAGTTCCAGGAAACAGTTCCAGGAAACAGTTCCAGGAAACAGTTCCAGGAAACAGTTCCAGGAAACAGTTCCAGGCAACAGTTCCAAGAAACTGTTCCAGGAAACTGTTCCAAGAAACTGTTCCAGGAAACTGTTCCAGGAAACTGTTCCAGGAAACTGTTCCAAGAAACTGTTCCAGGAAACTGTTCCAAGAAACTGTTCCAGGAAACCGTTCCAGGAAATCGTTCCAGGAAACCCTTCCAGCAAACCCTTCCAGGAAATCGTTCCAGGAAATTGTTCCAAGAAACTGTTCCAGGAAACTGTTCCAGGAAACTGTTCCAGGAAACTGTTCCAGGAAACTGTTCCAGGAAACTGTTCCAGGAAATTGTTCCAGGAAACTGTTCCAGGAAACTGTTCCAGAAAACTGTTCCAGGAAACTGTCCCAAGAAAACGTGCGAGGAAGCCGTGCCAGGAACGCTTGCAGGTGAAAGTACAATTCCGGCAACGGTAGCAGATGTGGGAACCGTTCCAAAGATTGTTCCAGGTGGAGGAATAGTAAGAACTGTTCGAAATGAGATCTCGATTCTAGACGCAGAATTGAACGTTCATCGGCAACCGTTCCTGGAATTGAAGTTCCACCTGGGATAGCTCCCAGAACGGACCCGTCACGGGGAACAACTGCTGAGACTGGTCGCTCACTTGGAATCGTTGTCAGAAGTGTAAGCACTGACGTGTAGGGCTAAGCGGTGCTGGAACTTCAACTTGGAACTCAATGAGGGAGGAGGGTCAGACAGAAAAGTTGGACAGCAGCTACAGCCCGCAGTAAAGTGTTTGTTTGTCCATGGAACCATCTGCAGAACAACTTTACCTATTTTGTTGCTCAATTTAGGAAGGTTAATTGATTTCCGCAATCCACTTGTGCATTGTCACGTCTAAATGTCATCCCCATAATTTTAAATCCAATAATAGTGAGGCTTCTGCTTGGAACCAAAATCAATAGTCTCGGTTTAGACATCCAGTACAAACGATTCGGGGATGTGAAAAAAATTCAGTAGGTACTCCACAGCTCGTACTGCCGAGTGCGATAGCACAGAGTGGTGGGTTTCTCAAACTGATGTGTGGTTCGAGTATGTCTCATACTGGGAATAGCAACTTATCAATAAAACAGAAGGTACATAGAGGTAACGTGAAGGTCTACCTTAGGAAGGGTCATGAATATAATGACAGTTTTTATCAATGCCTAAAAAAGAAATCGAAAACGGCAGATCTGAAATCAACAACCCTGAAAAGGAGAGAAGCTCTGGGAACGTGGTCTTCCTGGAACTTTTTGAAATTTTATTGAAGTGAAACTTCTTATGGGACTATCTGAAACTGTTATCCTATCCGGACACTTACGACGGGGGGGGGGGGGGGTGTACAATTTCTCCGACTACCTAAACTTGAAAAAAAATTCTATTCCTCTTCTGAAGTTTCACTTCTCTGGGCCATCAGGAACTGCACGTCGTTTTTCTTTAATTGATGACCCGCATAAAAGTCCTTACAAGAAACATCACTGTTGAAAAAAATCTAATCTAGTAAAATCGAAATACCCTCGTTCTTGAATTAATTAACTCATTCGGAAGCGATATCCATTTAATACGAATTCGGCAGATGAACTAACTCGCAAAAAATGAGACGCTCTGAATCACAGGAACCAGCTCATAAAAGCGAAGAACGTTCAACCGCCCGGCAGTTGAGTCAATGAAAACGTTATGAAGCGATTACTCCAGCTATCTCATGAAGTTCAATATGACGAAATCGACGGATTTACGAGAGGTTGCACCGGACTGACCGGAGTTGACATTCGTTTTGCCTCATTCACATCATCTCTTCCAGATTGCCGTTGCCTATGAATGTAATCAAAGGATGTGGGATCAGGGGAATGAAATCCGATGAGCTGACAAGTGGTGAATGATCAGTGCGTCACGTGACATGTTCGTATGTAGCGACACCTGTTGTATTCCAGTATTCCAAATTTCATGATTCCCATTTTTTCTCTGAAACGAGTCTTTAAATATTTAATTGACATGTCGGAAAATGTAGGAATGGCAAACAGAAGTTACAAATCGGGAAGTTTACACTTCCATTCCACTATTTAAAGAAAAATTTTGTCGCTTATTTATTGCTTTGCGCAGAAAGGGGTCTATGAATTGAGAATTCATTAACAAAATGAACACAACAATTCGTACACGACCCTAGCAGGGAGTGGCAATGTTAAAAATGCAGACCGGCACAATTGTCCTTCTATCTCTCCTACCCGTATGACTGATTTAGTCCGTTTGGTGTAGAAAAGACCGGTCTTTATTGATGGGTTAGATCCCGACAGTTGTGGTCTAGAGGTGAAATAGCTACCGAGTCCTCAGGTGAATTGCAGTAGCATGGAGAACACTCGGCATCAACGTCAATTATTGAAGAAATAGTCAGCCTTGCGGTCAATGTGGTAACTGGAATTGAAACGACTTCATGTGGATAAGCCTACGTTTTGATCCTTATATCCAAGTTTTTTTTAGGGATAGTATATTTCTCTAAAAGAATTTTTTTTCTCACGTAGTTATAATTTCTCCAGTCTTATTGTCTTTAACGCCTTCGATCCATTATGGATATGTGGGATTGTGGACCATACACTGCACCGCATTCGCATGATAAGACACAGGAAACCACAGAAAACCTGTGTCAGTTTTTCTGAGTCCATGGTCTATTTTTTTAAGGTCTATTTTTTCCGGGTCTATTTTTTCCGGGGCTATTTTTTCCTAGATTCACATTTATGACCATCTTTAGGGATAGTATTGCCATTATGTTATATCTAACAATGCGTTTAGGTATTCCATCGCTAGGTTTCCGGGATGTTACATAGAATGCTGCACAAATCATTGTGTAATCAACAACAAATATGTTTTTGTCACTGATACCTGGTAAGTGGCGCTCTGAGGACTCTTTTTCGGTCGATAAATCGTAGTTATCGCATATGGTCACCGAACCCGCGCAGAAGTGAGGCCTAGTCCTTTTTTCAACTTTTATCGGACCATGGCCTCACAGAACCATGGAAGAACTCCAACTACTCACGTAACGCTATACGGCATAGTATATAATACGGCCACCGTATAGCGCCACTGATCTCTCAGGTACGCTACGGCAGCCATCTAACATCTCGTCATAGTTCGGGACTTGTTCAGTGTGAATAGCTCGATGATGCAATTTAATGATTTAATGATATTAAGCGTTTCGTGCAGCGTGCAGACTCCAGACGATGATTTTTATTTTTATTCTGATGTCTTGTTTTTTTCAGGTGGGGGGGCTTCGCCTTGGATCCTTGGACCTGGTATACTGAAGGCTAGTGTTTCCTCTGCAATCCTAGTCAAGCTGTTTTCCGTAATCAAACTTATAGGAAGACCGACTGTTCCTTCAGAATCATGGCAGGATTGGGAGGTGATCCATACCTCTGCTATTACGACAGTCACAAAATTGATTTACAATTGAGATAGGGCTCAGCCCTGCTCTACAGCTAGTAGGAACATTCATAACCAGAATTCTTACGAGTGGCAAAATAGTGATCACTGCGCTAGCGTACATGATTTAGCTTGACTTTCCCGACCTGTCTTCTTCCTTTTTTTGTCAGTTCCTTCTCTTCTACTTCCTCCGTTATTAACAGTATGACTTCAAGCTCGATTACCTCTTATGCCTCTGCATAACTATGAATGTATCTTCATAATCGGCTTAGGTGGCGTACCGCTGTGTTTCATATTGCAATACATTCAACTATAATTTCTGACTTACGAGATGTTCTGGGTTTCTGACGTTGGACAATGGGTGGTTGAGAATCTACAGTCACTGAAACTAACCAATTAATCAATCAGTCAATCAATCAGTCAATCAATCAGTCAATCAATCAGTCAATCAATCAGTCAATCAATCAGTCAATCAATCAGGCAATCAATCAGTCAATCAGTCAATCAATCAGTCAATCAGTCAATCAATCAGTCAATCAATTAGTCAATCAATCAGTCAATCAATCAGTCAGTCAATCAATCAGCCTATCAATCAGTCAATCAATCAATCAATCAATCAGTCAATCAATCGGTCAATCAGTCAGTCAATCAATCAGTCAGTCAATCAATCAGTCAGTTAATCAATCAGTCAATCAATCAGTCAATCAACCAGTCAATCAATCAGGCAACCAATTAGTCAATCAGGCAATCAATCAGTCGATCAATCAATCAATCAATCAGTCAATCAATCAGTGAATCAATCAACCAGTTAATAAATCAGTGAAGCAATCAACCAGTCAATTAATCAATCAGTCAAGCAATCAATCATTGGGTTGCAAGATTTTTCAATTACTCATTCCCGGCTGATGATTCCAATGTTAAATAAGTGGAACTACAATGATTGGTAGCTCCACTTGACATAAACATTCGGTGGTGCCATTATGTTTAAACCAATTCACGGCTCTCATACAGCTTTGACCTAACCCAGTTCAGGCTGCCCGCGCGCACCACTTATTACTCGTAGCCACCAAGTAGAGAGAACGAACTCCATGTCGGAGGGTTAATCCAAGACCATCATTCTTGATTTGCCGATCTGGTGACTATTACATCAAGAAGTTCTTTTTGTGGACTTTAAGATATCCAAAGTTAATGTTCCAACTTTCTAGAATGATTCCATCACGGTCCTCCGACATTTTACCCGCCTTTTCATGATGCATGTTCTTAAGACTTAATATGCAGTTTCAATTTTTAATCATTTTAGGCAATGAAAATTTGAGAATTTGGACTGCTGAAGAAGCTCTTCTAATTGAAGTCCTAGCTACACTTCGTTCACGGTTTCTCCAACGCTACAGGATTCTCAAGTGCATCGTACCGTTTTAAAATTATCCATTATGTTAAGAGAATAGTACATTTTCTAAACATGAAAACGGTGAAACAAAACGGATATTATTCGTAACTGAGGTGAAATTTTCTCTCCGCCGCTTCACAGTATTGCCCCTAGAAATTCGATGCATAGCATCCCTACGCGTCTGGAAGAGAAGTACTCAATAAATTGCAACTTTTATTTTGTCGCTATTATAATATTTTTTTTCAAAAATGAATGCTGACAATGTCAGACAGATAATCATGTATTTGTCAATTGTTCATTGAAGACTATTCAAATGAATACGGATTCAATAGTTGATTGTCTTCGGGCACTCCCTTCGACCTCCCTTGAACCAAATCGTCGCGAGTAAGCGAGTGGACCTGATCGCTTTCCAAACCGAATAATCCTCCATTTCCCCCACATGTGAAGCTCAGCAATCGGATCGATTCGGACAACGATTTTCTCACCACCTAAAGCTACAATTTGATCAAAAATGGAGGAGGTACTGCGGCCCATCGATAACCGCTAAATTGCCACCTCGCTCTCTACCAGTCTGGTCTCAGTTGTCGTCGAATGGTCTCGCCAAATTTTCCACCTCATTGACCAGCGTACATCATTCTTCGGAATCGGTACAATAGGGTACATAGTTTAATTTCAATTGAGAATTAATGAACTTCCCTCATTCGGATAGTGTTCCCTCGTATTCACGTATGAAGTCGTTCTAGCCTTTGAACGTTTGGGTATAGAAAATGGATTCGTTCATTGAATATTCACAAAAAATCTTCCCAGTACCAGCCCTAGTTCTTAATAGAGACCCGCTTCCCCTCCCCCCCCTCCAGCCGGTGGTTGGTGGGCCCCCTCCTTCTCCGCTGAACTAGAGGTAGGCAGACCTCTTCTTCCCCCCCCCCCCCGCCCCAAGCACCAGGTGGGGGATTCCTCCCCTCTCAAGCAGCGGGTGGGGGATTCCTTCCCCCTCAAGCAGCGGGTGTGGGACCCCTCCCCCCTCAATAAGCGGGTGGGTGAGCCCCCCCCCGCCCCCCCCAACCAACGAGTGGGTGATCGTCCCCCCCCCACGTGCGACTAGCGGCATCCCGCCCTCTCCCCAACCAGCGGGTGGGGGGATCTGCCCCCCCCCTCCCACTCCAAACAGGGGGGCCCTCCCCCCCCCCCCCCAAATGGCGATTGGTGGCATCCCTCCCTCACCACAACCAGCGGGTGGGGGGATCTGCCCCCCTCCCCCGAAAAAAAGCGGGTGGGGGGATCTGCCTCCCTCCCCCAAAAATAAGCGGGTGGGGGGGCAGACCCTTACCCCCCCCCCCCCGTCGTTGATGATTCGGATCAATCCGGTCTTCTGATTCATTGATAAGAAGCTGCTTCAACTTGATAAAATAAATCGAAATCGTCGCGATTTTTTTTTGTGCAAAATTTGAGAAGAAAGACGAAACTGGAACTCCATGTTGAGCAATATAGTCACTTGGGACTTGGCCAAAAAAGTTTTCACACGAAATCTAGCACTTGGCCCCCATTCCCCAACTTCCATTCATTTGAACATTTTCAGATGTAAATTGTCCCGAAATACTTTCACGATGTGAAAATTAATGAAACGTATTAAATTGGGGCTGGAGGATAGGATTATCCTAATGTGCTGACACGAGTGGAAATTCTTAAGGGCGAATAAGTGAGGAGCAAATGGGAGATGAGAAGAGTACGGACAGCCCAGGCAAATGGTTTAATCAACGGTGCTCGACGTAGCTGCAAAGTTGCCCTCGAATTACGAGCGCCAAGGGGAAGTGAGGGTGAAGGGAAGGGGAGGAATGGTAGAAGGATGGAAGAAGAGATTGGACTGCTCCCATCATTTCAGGCATGTTAGTTGGTTATAGTCCCATGAATTCTGGACAGTTTTGCACGTGCTCGCACGATAGCCATTAAGAAGTTGATTCCAAGTAGAATTTTGAGTGTTGGTCCCGTGAAGTCTTCGGTGATCTAGAAATCAAGGGTTTCATCCTTCTGGGTCTTAATAGAAATACGACTGATTGTCATTGAGAGAGGAGCGATTTGAAATTACCCGGGAGCAGAATATGCCGACTTGGTTTTTTTTCCACATTGACACACGCTTGCGCACGCACCCATGTGCACACATACACACGCCGACATTGATATACACACTCACATACGTCTCATCTCAAAGGTGTCAGGGAGATGCAAAGTTTTCCTTTTTGAGATCATTAGAATAATTCCCCCCCCCCCCCCCCCCCCCCCCGCCCCCCGCCCACCTTCACAAATTCATAACGCATACAAGATCAAAAACTTCTTCAATTTATCTACCCATCAATTTCGTGATACAATCATTATAGAGATATCTTCGACATCAACCCGGAATAGATGAAATATATCACAGTTGGTTATAGTCCCCATGAATTCACGATAGTTTTGCACGTGATCGCACGATAGCCATTATAAAGTTGATACCCCAAGTGTGGTTTTGAGTGTCACCTTCAGCGAATAACCCACCAGCGATTTGAAAATCAGTATTTCCGCTGTATTGGTGAATTTCATGAAAGTTATTGCCCTTTGAAAGCTATTGGCCTCTCAACCCAACATTGCGAAGGCTTTTGTTCAGGTAGAATCAACAATTATTCAGTTTCCTCTGCTTTTCGTTCAATGCACAGGGGTTTACTTTTAGCAAACTCGTATGTACTCTTTGTTTGTTGGCTATATTCTCTCTGTTATATCGCATGTGAGCCCCTTGGTGAATGATTTAGCCGCATTTGGGACATCGGTCAAGCTTTCAAATGGTGGAAAAACAACGATAGAACCACCCAGCAACTCGTAAGAATATAGGACCGTGGAGGTAGCTCGTGTATACAGCCGAGTTGAGTCCCCCGTGGGACTGTATTGTGTCCTAGCTTCGTGTCTCTGCCACTGTCTTTAGTCCCTTGACAATTTTATTTTCATACGTTTTCTCTGCTCCAACGCCCCACACCTACCCTCCTCCTCGTTCCACCCCACCCACAATTTTTCTTCGCCAAACAATTTATTCTACTTGTTTCAATTTTACTGGAGTGAATGGCAAAATGAAATACACAAAAGTGAATTGGATTTGGATTTGCTATACCCAGAACAATTTTTATTCCAGTGGATTAGTCCACGAGGAAATGGTTTGGGTCAGACATGAAATATTTGGTTCCAGCTGATTGAGTTAAAATTCACGGAGGACTAATGTATAATTGAAGAAATGAGTTAAAGCTGCGATGGTGAAGAAAGGAAAATATTTTCGACCTGAAATAGTAAGGTAATTTTGTGCATTACCGATCTCCGCTAACTTGGTTGATGTGATGTTTTTACACCCAGCCACCCACGCACCCACCTACCCACTTACCCACCTACGAACCCATTTTCCCACCTACCCACCTACCAACCCATTCGCCCACGTACCCGTCGACCCATCCGCCCACTCACTCGCCCACCGACCCGCCCCTCACTCACCCACCCACCCAACCACTTACTTATCCACCCACCCACCCAGCCACTCATTCACCCACGCACCCACCCACTCACCCGCTCACCCACTCACCCACCCAACCACTCACCCACCCAACCACTCACCAACCCACCCACTTACTCACCCACCCATCACCCCACCTGCCCACTCCCTCCCCCCGCCACTCAAAAACCCCCCTCATCCCACCCACTGACTTACAGACCCCCCCCCCCCCTCCCACCCACTGGCTCACAGACCCCCCCCCCCTCCCACCCACTGACTTACAGAACCCCCCCCCCCCTCTCACCCACTGGCTCACAGACCCCCCCCCCACCCACTGGCTCACAGGCCCCCCCCGCCCCACCCACTGGCTCACAGACCCCCCCCTCCCACCCACTGACTTACAGAACCCCCCCCCCCCTCTCACCCACTGGCTCACAGACCCCCCCCCCCCCCCACCCACTGGCTCACAGACCCCCCCCTCCATACACAGGCACGCTGATACGCACATACACACGAATCATAAGTGAACAGAACATTCTATTTGATGCGCATAAATCATTTTTCTGTGTGCCTCTGAAAAAGCTCTGTTTGCATTTTAATACAGAAATTAGACGAGAATAATGAAACCAACAATGTGGCTTGATGCATGGCTTGCGTTGGGACTTGGTCGTTTTTTTATATGCCATTTGTTGGCCAAATGACAAAGCACTATTCCACGTCTGGCTTGTATTATCATAATTTTATGTAAAATGCAACGATTCTGGAATGTCATGTCTAGTGGCGAGGAGGGTGAGCAGAAAAGAAAAGGTTAAAAAGTGTATTCCTCTTTTTACTTTGCTCAACTAAGAACGAATCAAAAAGTAAAATTACACCCAGCAACATTTCGAGAGAAAAATAACAATAATGCTGTACGCCAACGTATAAATTTCTTGACAGTCTATGGTAGCTTGAGTTGTGAAAGTTTATTGATAACTACAGAAAACTTTGGAAATTATTCTTCACATAAGGTGGAAGTAAAATGGAATCGATGAGGGGTGAACGGAAAAGTAGAATTCACACGAAGTTGAACAAACTGTATGTAAGTTGTTTACCATTTTCACTCTGATGCCTCCAGTCAATTGTTGAGTGAATTTCATTCAAAAAGTTATAGGTGACGATTTAAAAAAAAAAATAATAAAAATAAATGCAAACAAATACGAGGAAAGAGATTTTTGTGACTATTCAAATTCAATGATGTTGGATAAACTAGTGACGTAAAAATCAAATCTCAATTTTATTTTTAAAATTTTTCTCATATTTCATTATATATGTATCTATGGGCGTGACGGTGCGCCACGAATTGATAAAATTTTTTATTCAAAGTCGCATCCACTGCTTGACCCTTAATGACTTTATAATCATTGGCACATTGGTGGTTTAAA
Source organism: Asobara japonica (assembly GCA_026005395.1). Taxonomy (NCBI): domain Eukaryota; kingdom Metazoa; phylum Arthropoda; class Insecta; order Hymenoptera; family Braconidae; genus Asobara; species Asobara japonica. Next base: position 2,659,733 of record BQMI01000176.1, on the reverse strand, counting down.
TTGACTCATTAACCCCTGAAGTACGGGTTGTGTAAAACCCCAGAGCCTGTCGTATCGGCCGGGGTCCATATGTCATATAGACCCTTCCCGTGATTCATAAAAATTAATTTTCTCCCTTACTATGACAGATATCGGAATTCTGAAAATTATTCCATGAAGTACATGAGTTTGTCAATACAATGTACTTTGATTTTATTTTTCAAATAATTTTTTTATATTCTTTTCTAATACATCAACATTATGGAACTAAATTTCAGGTCGGATGCATTCACACCCCTCGTTTATCAGGCGAAATTTTCATAAAAATTTCTGGAATTTTTACCAAACATACTTTGTAACTCCCTCCGTCAGATGACGTGAATCAAATTTGAATTTAATGAATCACTAATTTATTCTTTAAAAAATTCTGACAATCGCCGATCTCGGTACCCAGTTGGAGTATTTAATTAAAATGCGTCTTAAAAATTCTAGAAAAATGAGTAAAAAAATACCGTACTTTAGGCAACTGTTTGGTGGAGGGTCAAGATCATCATTAAATTTTACTTCATAATTTTCTGATGTTTTTTATAGAAGTAATCGCTAATTGCAGAGTGCATTCGAGTCGACGGGAGGTCGCCGGATTGGGCGCCGTTGAGGGGTTACCCATTATACTAGATGCGGTAGATATTCATTTAAGCGATTTCATAATTTTTTTCTTCGTTGTTATTGTCATCAAGCATTTCTGATGGCACTGTTGGTACCTTCAGCGATTTTCGATTATCCAGGTATATTGTACCTTCAAGGAGAATGCGTTTCACGCAAGTTGTCTCCTGAAAGGCTTGGCATCTCACTGGTTCTTCTTCTATCATATAGTGAACTCCCCCCGAGTGCACGTCCCACAAGTTGATGGATCCCTATAGTCAGTATCGTCATGACCCTACCACTCACTATCTCCTTAAGCGCCGCCTCCCCACCACTGTGCAAATAATCCTGCGTGACTTTGAATGCTACCTCACTGCGCTTACTAGCATCCGGGAGTGGGAGAAGTAGGGGAGGGTCACTTGTGGGACAGGGCGGTGGGGCGTCCGGTCCCGCGCGTGCACTAGTGGGAGAGTCGACTTTAATATGATTATGAGTTAATTTATTTTCATAGTCCTTGTCGTTTTAGAAAAATTTGGGCATTTTCAGTTGATTTTTAGAGGTCAGTTTTTCAGGGCGCCTATTTTTTAACCGTCAAATTTTCCGAGAAAAAAATAGTTGAAATTTTTGTAAATGTTGTTACCACATTGGCCAAAAAAATTTCCTCGGCGGTATTTGTTAGTTAGTGTTGCTGTGATACGAGATGAGGCGAAAATTTCAAATCTCTCGTCTTATATCGACATTATGAACCCTCATAAATCAACATTGTGCGATCGGGACGTCGTAATAAATTGAGTACTGCGTTCAGTGTGTAGTCGTGTTATGGTTACTACTCAAATACGGTGGTGCTTTATCCTATACATTGTAATACAGTTTTCGTAACAAAAGTTGCACCAAAATCATATTTGTTACCTATCAGATTGTATCCAATATAATGGGACCTGAACACTATGTAATTGGTTACGTTTACAGGTGAAATTTTTCTGAATACAGTGGATTATTAATAATAATAACTAGTGGTGTGCAAATGTGTGTGCCCCGTACGGGGCACAAACAAAACTTCCCGATTTCGTATTTCAGCACAACATAAGAACGCAACCATGGTGATGAACAAACCCAACCGTGATATCAATAATTGAACTGGCATCTAATAATTACTGCACGCGATCGATTCAGTTTGATTTTTAAGCCCCATACAAATATTCAACTGGAATTCATCCGCATAGTTACCCTTTCTACCTCTGTACTTTCTTAATCATCACGCTCTTTGACATCATTCCCGCAATTATCAACATATCCAATTGCCATGTATATTCTAGTTCAACCCGCGATATGTTCTAACCTATATGGAAAAGTGTCACATTGAATGTGCATTTTTGTATAAGGAACAACCAACATTTCTGCACGGTGAACAACTTTCCTCCTATAGACTTTTCTGTAGCTGTCATAGTGTAAGCGGTAGAACGTTATAAACAATTGAGATTGTTAATGATAATGTATGTGCTGGGCGAATTTCATCCAAAATCTAATCACCTCTAAGTTGCATGGAGACGGTTCGATTCCGATATCAATAATCTTGATCGTTTTTTTCCTTCGTGAGAAGTCTTGGGCCCAAATTTCGGCCCCACATACACACACACACACACACACCAACACAGATATCAGCTCATAATTTGCTGGGCATCATTTCTGTATTCTTAAAAATATACTTACCAATTGACTGATTGTAATATTTTTATTGTAACGTTTTTTTTAATGTTTATTTATTTGTGAAAAAAGTTTCATGGCTTTTGCAATATATATTAGTGTAGCTGAAATGTTTTCCGTTGCCTGGTAAATTCGAATAGTTTCAAATGAGTTTTATCAGTTTAGTGAGGGGAAAATTTTCGTCTCAAATGCGGGAAAGCAAAGACTATAAGACCTTAGCAGACAGGGAAGAACTGGGGGTATTGCAATTATACGGTGAGTCAAGTCAAATAAAACTTTGAATTTAGTTGGTGGATAGTGGCGGAGCACTTGGACGGAGTAGGCGGATGATAATGAATAATAAACTTATTATGAGTTGGTCATATCTCGAATTTTACAAATGCCGAAGTCAACTTTGGTGAGTGTTATTTAATGTCGAAAGAGATAGGTCAATATCCTGGGAAGTGTTAGCAATATATTATCTTTGGGTGACACGGCTTACCGAGCGCCGTCGATAGGAACGCGCGCTAGGTGCCGAGACCTGGTTTATCTACTGGTAGAGGCATTGGTTACTGTTGGACATTTATCTGGAGGTATTTTATCGCCTGCGAAATAGTTACGGAGTATTCCGGCGATGGCACCACTCATCATTTTGCAACCTGTGGCGTCAATTCATAGCGCTCATTCTCCCAAATACCGTCGAGGTTTTGACCACTATGTTTTAGTATTGAACTGAAAATTTTACCATCAGTTAACCATATTTAGAAGAGTTTTATCCTAAATTTTCACGTATTTGAGTCTAAGTATAGCTGAGTAATCGCAATTCGTTTGTTTCACCAATTTTTTCTCAAATTAATTCTCACACCTTTAATTTCAACTTTGGCTAAAAAATTATGACCACTTTTTCTTCTCCAAATACCTTGAACTTCCTGAAAAAAATTATAATGTTAAAATAGGATCGCTCTTTATAATATCAAATCCCTTTCCCAAATCCCAACAAATCTCAAGAGTCCCAGAATGACTCTCTTGAAAGGCTGGGTTATTAAGACGAAAACACAGGAATCGATTTAGTGATATTCATGCTGAAATGCTTCTGTGCCTTCATTCTTGGTTCGGGTGTTCATTAACAGCAAAATTGAAAAGTGCCATCAAACATCCGTTATAATTATTGAGAAAGACAATATTGCCAAAAATTGGGTGTTCATGTCGGTAGTTATATTGACAGAAAAATATCTTCAAATTTTTACACTGTTGAATAAATCAAATTTTCTAAATGTCTGAACAATTTATTATCATCATTATTATTTCTTAGGATCACCATAAATTTCCGAAAAAATCATTAGTTTGTGAGTGAAATTGATTGGTGTAAAACGATTTTTTTTCGAATTCTTGTCGAGACATCTCGTCTCTCGTTACATCTCTCTCGTATTGCATCGACTTGGCGATAATCATAAAATTTATGATAAATCCTAGTGAGCCCAGAAAACTCAACATCTGTTAAATTTTCAGGTAGAAAATCCGATGGCATAATCCGGAAAATTTGAAATGAATGATGTTTCAATCTCATCCTAATTTGAAGCCTGTCTTTGCACAGTAATCTCAACTGATTTATTTCTAAATCTAAAATTTTTACTCCTCATCCAGCCGCCACTTTATCAAGAAACCACGAAGCGCAACGTGTACACTACATAGGTGGAAACTTGCTGGAAGGAAAGCGGGAATACCGTGCTCCGCATTGTACTTCATACTAGCAAAAATCATGCATGATAAGCCAAGAGGAACGGACGTTCTGGGACTCGTGCGAGTCTTGAATTTTCCCTGAGGGAATGAGCAGAATATTCGCGTATAAATGTTATAATGATATTGTACCAATTGCAATAGTCGCCGCAAAAAATATTGGTCATTCCTCTCTTTTTCGGACTCGCTTTTTGTTTCACTCATCCTCATTTTTTTACACTTATCCGTAATCAAGAAAGGAAGTTTGTCCTAAATTTCGATGGCTCAATGTGTACGTTAAAAAGAAGATACGCACAATTTAATTCTACGTAATAGGATTTCGCAGGGAACCGGACCCAGAGAGACTCATCTCTTCTTCTATATATGTCTGGCTATACTTGTTCCATATATGTTTCATTTATATTGTTAGAGTAATTAGTTATTTAGAAAAATAATGAATTTTTTCCACGTATATATATATATTTCATGTGAAATCGGACTCGAAAGCCAAAGGTCCCGGATTAGCATGGAACTGTTTATATGCATGTATATATATATATATATATATACATATATGTTAGTTTTCAAACCTAATTGAAAAAGTCGATACCCTCAACGTTTACTCACCTCTAATACGTTTTGAAAACGTTTTTATTCCGATTTTGTCAAGTTTTCCGGAAATATTGGCAAAACAAGTTGTCAACACAATTTTTTTGAATTGGGCGGTGCGCAGTGTGATTCGTCAGTGCGTCACGTGACATATTCGCATGTAGCGACACCTGTTGTATTCCAGTATTCCAAATTTCATGATTCCTATTTCTTTCACTGAAATCAGTCTTCAAATATTTAATTGACGTATCGGAAAATCTAGGAATGGCAAACAGACATTACCAAACGGGAAGTTTTGTTTGTGCGCCCAATGGGGGCAATCACACTTTCATCCCGTAGTTTGTATTTCTGATATTCATCTTGCAATGGAAATCTTGCATTTTCTGTGTCAGCTTGCAAAGAAGATTTTTGTCTTTCTGAGGCTTGTAAAAATTTATCATCATCCTAACAATCTTTTTGCGGTACTGGAAGAATCCGCGTGAACATCATCATCAAGATCTGCTGGAAGCTCCTCATCAAAGCTTCATGATGATCTTCAATAACTTCTTTTGAAGTCAATTTATGCGGCCGCGAATTGTGGGAATATTGATCAAGGAATACAAAATATCGTCGGGTTAATGTCGTAATAGTGTCACGCCAGTCCCAATATGCAATGCATAATGTATTGGACATTGAATAATTCGTCATCCTCGAAATGCGCACGACTCGCTTATAATGAGCGAGCAAATCCCGAAATTCCCAAATTAATTAGAATCAAACGAGACATTCAGCCGATCCATTAACAGATGAGCAATCAAAATTGTTGAACCGTGACTTCCACACCGGTCCGCCTCGTAACAGAAACCCCCCCGTCGGTGTCAACGGTCGACAGACAAATGCCCGACGGACAGGTGTTGCTGACGAAACAAGGGGGTTCGGTATGTTCCTGTCAGTGAGACGGAAAAAACAGAGTACGAGCGATTGAGAGCGACACGGAGACCAGTGGAAAATAAACAGGCAAAGATATCCGCAACCAGTTGCAATTGTTTCCTCACGAAATTTCGTAACTTTTGAATTTATCTTTCCCTATTTTTCATTTGGAAAAATATTTCCGACGCATTTTTTGAAAAAAAATAATGCAATTTTCGGTAACTTCGAAACATCAAAAATTTTCCAAATTTCTAGTTTTTTTTTAAATTTCGTGAAAATTTGGATTTTTAAATTTTTGAACATTTTGGCGGGAAAGTTCTAAATCCGGCTGCTACTACCAAAAATGTTGATAACAGATGAAAGGAACCATACTGACATCATTTTAGATGGAAGATGTGTAGAGGATAACGTGAATATCTCGCAAATTGGATTACCGACAAAGTGGGCCCTTTTCATCTCGACGACATTTTCATATAGCCTGGTACCTATTTTTTCCCCTGTTCGGTAATTTCTTGCTGACCGGATGGTTTCCCAAAAATGCCCGTTATTATGTGTTTGTTGTATAAAACCGGTGAAGCCTAAGTGCGGGGCGAGCCCCCTCATGGTAGAGGGGATGAGTGCGGAAGGTAGAGGAGGTGTGGACTTGGCAGTGAGGTTTGAGCGCTCAGTTCGACTTTGGCATTTGCTTTCGCGTCGCCTCTAAAAAAAAAACAATCGGGCTCTATATGTGAGAATTCGTCAGTAATACCCCAGAAAGTCCCATAAGACCCCATAACTATCCCATAAAGATTCCTATTTTTTCTCAACAAAAAATTTGAAGGAAATTTGTGCGGGAGTTAACGAATGTGGTTATTGAGGTCGAGGCACGGTTGACAAACCGTTTGCACAAAAAAAAAACAAAAATGTTGGATAACTGGAGAGCATGGTGTCGCTGGTGGTCCACCTATGGGATCATTTATATTTACGTACTTCTGGTCTGCCGAGTGCAAGGTCGGTAACGACCCCCAATTTTTACCCTACCATCTCCATTATTTTATTTGCATTTTGTTGACCAATTTTAATTGGAATAGATTGACGTTTTTGACGCTACTCCACTTTCATTTATTTTGCAACAATTATAAGGATAGGTGAGTGGGTATGGTGGAGTGCACATGCGCTACACATGTGAGGCGATCGCACAAATTATTTGTGTCTAGCTGCAGCTGCCTGCTGCACATGTATTCATGCTTTTGCTGGGAAACAGAAAAGCCAAGGTGGAATTTTCGTAAATTAGCTCAATACCGAGGACTGAAGTTGTCGGATATATAAAAACGGAATGATGCTGAAAAAGTTATCGCTCTCATGTTCTAATTTGTCATATGCAGCCTCGTATAGGTCATATAGGAACTTTTAAATTTTTTGCAGTTTGATTGGCTATTTAAAAAACATTGTAGTCTTGGGCATCATCGGTGTGTCTCTGCAGACGCGTGTGTTCTGTCATCATATGAATTTCTTGATGACTTCGTCATACATTTCGGCTCACTATCGTTCAAATTAGGACATCCACATGAAAAGGGCCCACTTTGTCGACATGGAGTTATTTATACCCCGATCATACTGATGACATTCCCGACACTTTCAAACATCCTCGGTGTATCTCTGTAAACGTGTGTGTGTGTGAGCTTGTATGTGTGTGTGCTTTTTTTTTCTACTCTTTCTCTATTTGTATTCACCCACGTAACCGCTGGTAGGCATTACTTCATGGGCAATACTACGGATCAGAGTACCTACCCATTGCGGCTGGGGCCGAATTCGCCATTTCAGCTCATCGTATTTCTAATCACAGGGTAAACCTCCAGAAACCCCTGTGATACGATGGCGGGCGTCTACGATGGAACCCTCCCTCCCCCCCCCCGCGCAACGGGTTGCTTGTATGTGTGTGTGTGTGTGTGTCACCATATGAATTTGTTGATGAATTCGTCATGCATTTCGACTCACTCTCGTTCAAATTCGGACCTCCACATGAAAAGGGCCCACTTTGTCGACATGGAGTTATTTATACCCCGATCATACTGATGACATTCCCGACACTTTCAAACATCCTCGGTGTGTCTCTGTAAACGTGTGTGTGTGTGCTTGTATGTGTGTGTGTGTGTGTGCTTGTATGTGTGTGTGTGTGTGTGTGTGTGTCACCATATGAATTTGTTCATGAATTCGTCATGCATTTCGACTCACTCTCGTTCAAATTCGGACCTCCACATGAAAAGGGCCCACTTTGTCGACATGGAGTTATGTATACCCGGATCATACTGATGACATTCCCCATAACCCGATCCCGACTTCGACGTTGCACAGAATAACGAAAAAACAACGGAGTAAATAATTTGCCATTGGCGGAAGCGCAAATCAACAAAGTGGACTCAATGTTCATTTTTAGAGTTTTTTTATACACGAAATATTCTTAGGTTAGAAAAAACCTGCCAAAAACGTCTGCCGAACATCGAGCCGAACAACATAATTCCCATAACCTTGATTGGTAAAAATGATCACCCCTTAGTCCAAATCAATCAACCCCTAAATAAGCCAAAAAGGTTGAAAAAAATTTCACTCAAATTTTTCAGCTTTTCTATATGAAAATTTTGGTGAGCGAAGCTCTCATGACGCGACGAGTAAATTTTGGAAGAATCCTCAGCGACAACGCCTTTTCGGAATCATCTCAAATATTTAAGCGTGGCGCCAAACAATTTGCTGATAGGCCAATACTAAATTCAATTGCTCGTGGAAGTCATGATCAGTCGCCCAAGAATGGTAGCTCTTGGCTATTTATAAAGTCAACCCCGCCGCACTGTTGCCAACTAGTCGTTGAAAAATATTTGTATTCCATTTGCTAATAATACGAAATTGCTTTCACTTCGTGAATTATGAAATATTTTCATTGAATATTCTTGGGGCGAGATGAAAAATGAAAAATTCTGGAATATTTTGGTTTAGGGTAAACTTGAATATAGTCATAAAAAATACGGTGGATATATAATTCATTGGTGGTGAATTGCACGGGATTTGCAAATTGTGAAACTAGTTTGTGTGGGGGAAATAATATATACGTTTATTCTTAGCAACTGTGGAATACGACAGCAGACACCAGTGATTTTAGTCAGTGCGGCTAGCGGGTATATCTGAAAATGACATAATACCTTCTAGGAATGCATATATTTCCAAAGTTTCTTGCCGTAACCACTCGCGAAATCTGGGTTGAATGAAAATAAATGCATGGATAATAAATGCACTGTATTTCGATGGTAGCTGGAGGCCAAGAGTTGAGTGGGATTATGAAAAATAGATGCGAAGGTGTGTGTGTGTGTGTGTGTGACGGTGTATGTATGAAGACAAATTCTTTCCCCACCGATTTCTCACTATCGAATTATGCGATTCAGATGCTGTATGGCGCAATCGAAGCATCTTTGTGGCCTTCAAAGCTGATTAGATTTTGGTTGAAATCGGTTTTTTTCACATCTCCGAAAAACTAGCGTTTTAGATTAAAAAAGGCGAACAATCTGCCCGTTTCAAATAGTTTCTATTTGAAACGGTTGTAACAACGTACTATTCAATTTTGAAAACGTTTTTATTCCGTTTTTGTCAAGTTTTCCCGGAAATATTGGCAAAACAAGTTATCAACACAATTTTTTTGAATTGCGCGCTGCGCAGTGTGATTGGCCAGTGCGTCACGGGACATATTCGCATGTAGCGACACCTGTCGTATTCCAGTATTCCAAATTTCATGATTCGGATTTTTTTTTCTCTGAAACCAGTCTTCAAACATTTAATTGACGTGTTGGAAAGTCCCAAACAATAATTGCTCCCATCAAGAGGTTTTCCATCGCGACGCATTTCTTTGCATATGGAATTAATATCAGGCATGGAATTGATCGGAAAAAAATGGATTACGCAATACATTCAATGAACATTCATTTTTTTTGTATTCCCAAACAAGATACTTTTGTATTTCCTATGGGCGTGACGTTTCGGATTTTCCCATTGATAATGGATTTGTGGATTAGTAAATGTGCGAGATGCATACCGAGATAATATTGGGGAATTATCGATGGATTTTTCGTTGCAACCATTGGAATTCTATTATGTCTTCATCAATAATGGGGGTTGCTGCATTAAAGCCTGTCGAAACTTCGTATAGATTAATCAATCTATCTATAATCATCCACCGACATTAAATTTTCAGTCCTCATTCTCTCTGGTAAATGTGAACGGGATTCATTGAATTCCAAAATTGATTGAAATGTATTGGTGTAATGTAGCAATGCTCCATATCAGTGGTACCGAAGTATTGATAAGGGCAAAAATAATTTTTATATTAAATAGAATAATGGAGTTCTGTATATAAATTGCGATTAATACCAATTAAACATATAAAATTAAACATAGCAAAAACATCGTGAATCGTGGGGTGTGTGCAACGCCCCACAACTTATTCTGATATTTTCTTACGTATTAATATTCTTGTAATAAGATCTTACGTGAAATTAAGACGAGAGTTATGGAGCTCGATAAATTGATTTTTCGGAGTAGATTTTCGCCCATCCACCCACCTCCACATACACACCGCCACCCACTCACCTACCCACACACCCATCCACCTATCCATCCACCTACCCACACACCCATCCCACCACCCACCTACACACTTAACCTACCCACCCACCCACCTACACACTCACCCACCCACCTACACACTCACTCACCCACCCACCTACCCACCCACCTACCCACCCACCCACCCACACACACCCACCCACACACACCCATCCACCTACACACCCACCCACACACCGAACCACACACCTACACACCTACACACCGAACCACACGCCCTACACACCCAGCCACACACTTACATCCACCCACATACTCACCCACCCACATACACACCTACACACCCACCCACCCACCCACCCACTCACACACACATACACACGCACGCATACACATACGCACCATCGCATACACACACACGGGCATAGGGAACCTTTATCACTATGACTTGATGACCGTGAAAAAAAATGTGAAAAATTTGAAACTTGAAGAATACTCTAAAACAAAATTTTTCGGAATTCTCGATTGGGAGACCTAGTCGCAATGAAAGAATTACAAATTACGATATTTGCTATAGTGTTCAATGAGATAATCTTTTACTCCACTAGTATCACTAGATATCTATTTCCATGGGGGATGAAACTAATAAAGCTCTCCATTATGGTGGTGACACCTAAATATTTGTCATTCGAGGAGACTGACTAACCTCCATGAAGCTCAAATGATCATCCGGCGAAATGAACTGTAATGGGTCCTCTGCGGATTGGCGTTGAGAGCATACGCTGTTTACCGTATATATAGATGATTGTAGTCCTTGTCCCGCATTGCGAGTTTCACTATCCGATTACATTATCCACTCTAGAGCCTTTGCATGTGTCCATATGTCTCACTGTCCGATCGGTTTTCAGAAGCATTACTAACATTCTATGGTTTAATGTTGCCCTTGCTTAGCCGTGATAAGCGATGAACTATAGGTCGTATGTTGATATTATAATAGCTTTGTAACTCGATCACGCCTCGAAGCCTTAAATGCCTTTTGCCAATCTCGGTAGTTGCCATTGGTACGTGACATCCAAGACGGTAAATTCAATACGTGCCTTTTAACGTTGAAGGGATACTTCCGATCATTAATTTCCGGTGTCAAAGTCCTGTCCACAGCGGCAAAATAAGTAACTAACTTTTACGTGTTCTCTGGAATTTTTTTTTGGATCTCTTTGGGACTCCGTGGATATTTTCTGGGATTTTTGAGGGGCAACTTCTTGCTGGAGTTTGTACGAATCTCATGTTCCAAGTTTGAGGACAGCACAAGGGAAACTTTTTTCGTTTTTGGCGAAATGACATGAGAGGGATCCGAATTTTTAAGCCATTCATTTTTACAACTAGTGAGATGGAAATGTGCGAAGAACATCAGTTATGAATCGAAAAAAATACATTCAGGGATCGAAGGAAAAATCGGAAAATCCCGGATGTTCGCAAATTTTACAACGATTTTCTCTCAGTGGTCCAGATTTTCCCCGATTTCCCTTGTTATTTCCCAAAATTCCAGCCCCATGAAAACCGTAACATCGTCTATGTTTGCAATAAATAAATTACGATTCTCACCGCAGTACGTTTATGTGTGCCATTTCATTTGCGAATTTACGCGGCAGGTGGATTCAATGATTGGCTGTATGGCAACGAGTCAACACACGGAACAGGCTCAAATCAATCCTGTCACAAATATACCACCCACTATGTACATTTCCAAACACTAAATTTACCACACTGTTTGTGCATCAATTAATCCGTGTGGAGATATCAATTTTATTCCTCTCATTTTGCCACTAGATTCAAAATTGCTGGTCTTCAGATTTAACAATCAGGGATAAAGCGGGGGTGGGGGGGGGGAGTGGGTGGGTGGGAGAGAAAAGCAAATCATGTTATTTTTTGTATTTTTTTTTGGTGAAAAGAGTGTTAGCTACAGAATAGATCAATGAATTTGGAAAGTTTCGACTGGTTTATGATTTCGTACACTGTGCGAAATGTTTTTTATTTTCTATTTGTTTTTTGTTTTCCCGATGGATCGTATATGTCGACTCAATGCAATATATAGGTACGTGAAAACTCAGCCAATTGAAACGAATTGTCTCTCATTTATTAATCGCTTGTTCCGTTCAATGTTTTCCCTAGTTTGCAAGTTTGGCGAGTTTTTGACGGATGATGACTCTGAATTACTCGGTGGAATTAATTCATTTCAATGATGTCTAGTTAGGGTGATATGGACTATGGGGGCTTGATAGTTTGAGAAACGTGTGAATGGTGAGCACATTAGGTGAGGTATGGCTCCGACCTCATCATATTTTCTAATTATTTGAAATTAATAAATCGACACACACACGCACATCCACTCAGCTATTCACCCACCCACTTACCAAACCACCCACCCTGCCACCCACCCACTCACCCACCCTCCCACCCACTCACCCACCCACCCTCTCATCCACCCACCCACCCTCTCATCCACCTACCCCCTCACCCACCCACCCACCCAACCGCCCACCCACCCAACCACCCACCCACCCAACCGCCCACCCACACAACCACCCACCCGCCCGCTCACCGACCCGCTCACATACACACATAGACGCCCACCCACCCACACCCACAGGTACATAGAATGCCTATGACATTAATGGTCTGAGGTTCGCACCAGGCAACCATTTTCAAAAATATTTTCTCATCGAGTCCGACCGATAGCAAGTCCGGGCGAGAACTCATTGCGGGGGGGGGGGTGAGTTCCACCATAGGTACCCGCCATCGTAGTATGGATGGGTGTCCAGTGCCCCCTTTCGAAGAATACACTTAAGAGGGGCTTGCATGCCCGCACTGTAAGCACGGCACCGAGCAACTGATGCTGATAGACTTTTCAATTTCTAAACAAATTAGATAAGTTGCTTAAAAACTTACAAACCATTCTACATTTCCTACTCAAAATTCTATACAAATTCATGGAAAAATGAATTCACTTGCGCATTACGTGACTAGTTTCCTAGTTTTTATTGAACTTTTCTCTCCGTGCATTAATTTCAATGATGTCTTATTAAGCGCATAGGCTCCGTATATGGAGTATCCTAGGGTTAATGGTTTGAGAAAAGTTTTAGGTATTCATAACGGGATTTCATGGTGAAATAGGTGGATTTTATGGGCAATTTTTATGGCACCACGCTGAGGTGTACGTGAAATAGTGATAAAACCAGGGCGGATGACAGATTGGACGATCCAAGAATGGTTTTTGATGTGCGCCAGATGTTGACCAAGCCAGTATATAATCTGCAGTTGCGTGCGATTCCCGGGAGAGCCGAGTGAATCGTTATTATTTCAATTTTTCATTTTTACTATTCTCTCGTTTTGTTACGTTGACCACTTCCCATCCGCAACTCAATTACCGAGTTTGAACTGAAAATGGCACTTAGGTCAGCAGACTGTTGATTATGCCAATTGATCAAAGGACGCGCATTAATGAGTTTGTATGGAAATGGGGTCGCGAAATGGATGACAAAAATTCGTATTGTGTCATCATGATTTCGTTAATTAAGGAATACGAAGTTTACATTTTGTATGTGAATTAAAAAATGTTTAACCCCCCCCCCCCCCCGATAGAGGACATTATTAGAATGCACTCGATGTAAAAAAAATTATTTTTAAATATATCTTCACGTTTCATGAAGTTTCTGACCAGTTTAAACAATATGTGTGTTTTTTTTTTCTCCGTCCCTCTCATTTGTACGCCCCCGGTAGCGGCCGTGTAAGCATTCCTTCAGGGGGCGTGCCAGACACCCACCCATGCGGCTGGGGCCGACTTTCGCCATTTTTAGGCCATCGTATTTCTAAACACAGGGTAAACCTCCAGAAACCCCTGTCCTACGATGGCCGGCGCCTATGATGGAACCCACCCCCCCTCCCCTGCGTCGGGTTAGGTTCCCGCTCGGCCGGGCGGTCTCTTTTTATGGGTACCGCCGATAGCACACACGGAAGTTCCTGCATCGGTCGCAATCCATGAGAAAATATTTTGAAAAAATATTCTCCGGCGGGCGGGCGCGAACCTAGGACCTTCGGAGCAGTAGGCAGATACTCTACCACTACGCCAAAGCCCCGACGTCAACAATATGTGTGTGTGTGTGTGTGTGACTATGTGTATGTGATGGTGTAATTCATTTACCCGGAATTAATATTTCGGGTGAAAGAAAGGAGATAATGAATCCACTAATCCTTATTTTCCGAATCACCGTTATCCAACTTCAATTCAATATTCAATATCACTAATTTGCTTCAATATCACTAATTGACAGGTAAAATTAGCGTAATTTCTCCGAAAATGAAATCAGCCAAAGCCATTAAATTTTTCACTCCCCTCGACGCTGACGTGTAGACAGTTTTCAGATAAGTTGTTCCTACTTGTGTGTAAGTGTATCTGTCTGTGAGCGTTTATTCCCGATTTCACCAAAGCTGTCAATCTAAATCTGTTTTTTTTTTTAATTAAGTCTCCCGAAAGTGGAGTACAGGAATGAATTCAGCAGAAATCGTTCGCATTAAAAACATATATAAGCCAAATGAAAAATGAGAATATAT